>PVHP010019336.1:9456-32134 GCA_004024765.1 Zapus hudsonius
CTCTGCCACAGCACTGCAAACAGCGGCAGGAAGGTGTGCCAAATACTGGCAAGGGGAAGCTGGCTTATAACCCCATAAGCCCGCCCCCAACAACACAGCTTCATCGAGGTTGTAAAACCCAAACTGCCATCAGCTGAGGATCGATCTATCAGAACACATTCAATTGTTTGTGGGGGACACCTGTATCAAACCATGACAGGAACTGAGGACCTCAGCTTGTGTGACAAATGTCTTTGTGACTGAGCTATCTCTCCAGCACCAGAAGGCTGCGGTTTCCTATATAACATCCCAACGAGCATTTAAAACTTGGATGGATATTTAGAGTGTACAGTGTGTGAACTATGTGGTATTTAAAAATTATATCATTAAGATTGGGTAATAGTTTTATACGAAATCTTCAGAGGGAGTAGTGCTATTCTCATTGAAGTTTAGTGTTTGAGACAGAACCATCCAAGGGTCTCAGGGTACAGTGTGGGAACACTATATAAAGATGCGATACTGTATTCAATGTAACATCTCCTCTTTGGAATGTAAAATAATTGAGCTTACATTGTCACCTTCTGCTCAAGGCACATAGTCGTAGGAGGAGTTTCAATTCTATATAAATGTGTTCAGTTGACAGAAGGCTAATTCTCCTGACTTTGCAGAATTAAGTTTAGATGTAATTGCTGTTGGAAGATACTAGCATTTTATCAAGAGAGTGAGTGAGTCTGTACTAGGGCGGTTTAGAATGTGTGGGGGGCAAACGAGTGCTGTGCAGTGACAGAAATGCAGAGGAGATATACAAGGGTAGGAATTTGGGGGCCCTAGAAGGGGAGGTCTTCTGTGGGTACAAGGGTAGGAAGTGGGGGGTAGAAGGGGAGGTCTTCTCTGTGGGTACAAGGGTAGGAATTTTGGGTGTATAGAAGGGAAGGTCTTCTCTGGATACAAGGGTAGGAATTTGGGGGTTATAGAAGGGGAGGTCTTCTGTGGCTACAAGGGTAGGAAGTGGGGTGTAGAAGGGGAGATCGTCTGTGGATACAAGGGTAGGAAGTGGGGTTGGGCAGATAGAAGGAACTGGACCTTCTCTGGATACCTTCTGTCTTGCCCTGATCTGTGCGTGGAAGACATAGTTTCAGAGGCACAGGTGTAACTTGTATTGCTGCATGTCGTTATTGATTGTATTGCCACCGCTTCCTCTTCCGTCTGTCTGTCCTGATTTCCTGTGAGGGTCAGGTCAGGCGCTGTATGGAAGGTAGTGCTGAGTAAGTATCCACGTGCCTCAAGCTCAAGATAAATTCCATGATTTTGAGAATGGTGCCTGCCTCACCATGCTGGCTGTCTTTGGAAAATAGTATTAAAATAGGATCAAGGGCTTTTAATACAAAACTTGATTTTTTGTTGTGTGTGTGTTTTATTTTTTTGTTGCTGTTGTTTGTTTTTCCTAGACAGGGCTTCACTCTAGGCTGACAATGAACTCACTTTGTAGCCCCAGGCTGGCCTTGAACTCATGGCACCCTTTTACTTTGGCCTCCTAAATTCAGAGTTAAAAGCATGCAACAAATCATTGGATGAAGGCTGACATCCTGGCAGGAGACAAACCACACAGGGCCCAAATGAAACCTACAGGAAAGTGACGAGACAAACAGGAGACCAATCACCACAGCAAGTCTGATAACCCATGAAAGGTCATTGGAGACAGACACCAACAATACCCAACACAACCCAGGACAAAGAACCAGAGATACTTAAGATCTCAACAATAAAGAGACTCAAAACTCACCCACTATGACTCAGGGAACTGAGTGGAAGAGGGGATGGAAAGAATGTAAGAGCCATGGTCGGGGAATATCCAGAGACATCGCCCCCCTCAGCAACAATACACAAGGGGGAAGGGAAAAAAAAAAAACAATGAAAACCTGGCTCCCTCTGGTGCAGTTCATACCCCCTAACCTATGTTCAGATCCAGTATGTGCACTGAGGAAGGACCTCAGTGGGTAGGGGACAGAGGGAAACGGGACACCTTCACAAGATTTGCTCATACAATGTATATACTTATTCATAATAAAGATATTAAATAAAAAAGCTTGTGGCGTCCTGAGTGCTAGGTTAAAAGCACGTGCCACCCTGCCTGGCTCTATGCTTGGGATTTGAAGTAGGAAATACAGTCCACAAATGGTGAAGACTGAACATTGGGGTGGAGGTTGCTATACCCAGCTTTCAGATGCAGACAAGCAATTATAGATGGCTTAATTTGCTCACCTGAAATTTCTTGGCTGGTGCAGAGGCCAGTATTGTGGCCCATGGAACTGCCTCACACAACCACAGTGCATTCCCCACATGCCTGTGATGGGAGCCCTGGACAGGGCTACAGGGGGCTTCTGACCAATGTCGTTTATGTCCTTTCTCTTGTTTCACTGTTCCAGTGCGCCAGTGAGCTTTTTTTTTTTTTTGCTGCATGTTTTTCATGCACATAGAATGCTTTTTACTGCTTTTTGTCTATTTAGGGACTAAAATCCCTATTGCTTATAGTTTTTTAAACTAAATTTTCCTCAGGTATTATATATATATATATATATATATATATATAATTACCACTTATAAATAACCTTTTAAAATATTTTTATTAGTCGGGCGTGGTGGCACACACCTTTAATCCCAGCACTCAGGAGGCAGAGGTGGGAGGATCGCCGTGAGTTCAAGGCCAGCCCGAGACTACAGAGTGAATTCCAGGTCAGCCTGGGCTACAGCGAGACCCTGCCTCGAAAAACCAAAAAAAAATTTTATTTATGAGGGTGAGAATATAAATGTGAATGAATGTGCCAGGGCTTGTTGCACTGCAAACACTTTAGATGCATGCACCGCTTCGTGCGTGCATCTTTACACTGGGGAATTGAACCTGGGCCATCGGGCTTTGCAAGCAAGTTTCCTTAACCAGGGAGCCATCTCTCCAGCCCATAGAGTCTTCTTGTTTCCTGTTGCTCAACATTCTCTTTGTGTTTCCTTTGCTGTGTGATTTGTAGTATCTTGTTTTCCCAGGACAATATCACCTAAGAGCGTGCTGCTGGGAGTCCTTGGCTCCATGCTGAGGTACAGCTAGAATTTCATCATCATTGCTTTGAGATTTCCCCAGCAGTCTTCTGCTTCTGCGTTTTAAATATATTTTTACTTGAGAGAGAGAGAGAGAGAGAGAGAGAGAGAGAGAGAGAGGAGAGAGGAGAGAGAGAGAGAAAAAGAATAAGAAAATGGGCATGCCAGGGCGTCTTGCCACTGTAAATGAATTCCAGACACATGCACTGCTTTGTGCATCTGGCTTTATGTGGGCCCTGGGGAATCAAACCTGGACCAGAAGGTTTTGCAAGCAAGTGCTCTAACCACTGAGAAATCTACCCATCACCCTATTTTGTTTTGAGCTTACTTGCGTTCTTTTTACAATTAGTTGGTCCTGTTTTTTTCCCTACTTCTAAATCACATAAATATTTACCATTGAAAGCATTTTTTAGTAGAATGCTTAAGTGCGCAGTATTTTAAGTAAGAAAACCACCTGTACCTCCTGGAGGGTGAGACATGAGGACTCAAGTGTACTGACCATCATATTTAAAATCCAGTGCATTCAGGCATTCTATGAAAAAACCGCTTTCAGTGGAAAGTTTGTATGTGATGAGGGGCCTTGATAGAATGTGCCATGAGGCCGTGTTCTGTGAAATGTCGTGCTGGGTGGGTGCGGGTGTAGTGTAGGTCCGTGAGTTAGTTAGCGTAGGTGAGTTGACTGGCAGTCCCCTTTTTTGGAGGAAAGCATGGGGTATTAAAATATGCCTGCCATATTTCTTCTCTGGGGAGTCTTGTATGGTAGGATTTTCCCAGGGGTGATGGATGCCTTCGCAGATGATCTCAAACTTACTTGCAGAGCACAATAGGCCACCATCGCCAAAGTCCTCAACTTGAAGCCATGCCTTTTGAGACCAATTTAACGATCCCTGCTCTCCTCTCAGTTTCTGTGGTGACTGGACTGTGCCAGTTAGCAGACTGACTGACAGGAAAGCTCATTGTAAATCTGAAGGCTAACTCTTTATGAGTTATGTCCACAGTGTTACATTTCATAGGGTCTCATTGATGTGTGGTGGGACCTGTTTTACATAGAATTCATTTAATAAATTTGAATCTCCTTGAAAAATTGTTAGATGTTTCTTACATTGAGGTATTCAAAGTACCAAAAGTCAGAGTCGTTTGGTACTGAATGAAGAATGACACAGGAAGTGTGAAAGGTATCAAGTTACCAGGAAGTGATGGGAAGAGTCTGTGCTTTTTAAAAAATATTTTATTTATTCATTTTCAAGCAGAGATATACAGAGAGAGAGAGAGAGAGAGAGAGAGAGAGAGAGAGAGAGAGAGAGAGAGAGAGAGAGAGAGAGAGAGAGAAGGGATTGAGCACCAGGGCCACCACCTTGTGGGTCCTGGGGAATTGAACCCCGGGCCTTGGGCACTCGAGGCAAGTGCCTTAACCGCTGAGCCATCTCTCCAGCCCAAGAGTCTGTGCTTTTATCAGTGTATGAGTTTACCTATTTACTTACTATTTATGATTCGGCAGGTAAGGTAGGTAGCCTTTCACAGGAAATTGTCAACATATACGAACTTTAATCCATCTTTGTGTGAGTTTGCCTTCGGCGTGGATATTGATGCTTAGTGTCACAGGTGCTGGAGGTGTCCCTGCAGCCTGGGGACAGAGGCCCAGGTGTGGGCATCTCTGTGGTGTCACAGGTGCTGGAAGTGTCCCTGCAGCCTGGGGACAGAGATCCTGGCCCAGCTGTTGAGTGGAGTTCTCAGTATTTGGTTGAATTTTGGAGCTGTGGTCTGGAGTCTGACCTCTAGTTGCTGTGGACCACTGTCATGGTTCAGGGGACAAGCGGCATGGGGAGGAGACGTGGCTGTCGGGCATCTCTGGTTACCGTTTGTGGGAACGCTTCATTCTCTCCAGTCCACGAATCAGAACGACCATGGTGTGTGGCAGAAAGAATGAAGACTGGTACGGGACATAACGGATTATTTAATTTATAAAACTTTTTGCATGTGCGTGTGGTGTGCATGTATGTGTGTATGTCCTGTGTGTGTGTTTGCACATGTGTGGAGGCTAGAGGTCAATGTTGGCTGTGTTTTCCATCACTCTTCTGTCTTCCTAAGTGCAGAGATCGACAGGTGTGTTCTGCTACCGTGGCTGCTTTTCAGTAATTTAAATAGTGAAATATTCCAAACATACAGAAAAATAATGGTAATTACTGAAATTTACAAAGACCTTATCGTGTGTCATTTTTATGTGTGTTGACTCACTCCACTGCTACATTGACCCTAGAAAGTAGGTTGTATTATTGTCCCAATTGTACTGATGGGGAGACTGATGGGCAGAAGGGGAAAGAACTTCTCCGCAGATAACAGAGCTAGGAATTGAATTCAGGGTGTTTGATGCAAAGGTGCATGGTCTTAAATAATACATACTTGATAAAAATTACACAGACACAGAGGAGACTTAGAATCTAATTTCAAGGGAGTGGGAAGATGGCTCAGTGGTTAAAAGTGCTTGGTTGCAAAGTCCGTGGACCTGGGCTCAATTTGGGTTCGATTCCCAAGTTGCCCTTCAGCGCCGTCTTTCAGACCCGAGTCCTGCTTTCCGTGTGTCCTGGAAGGGTTCCTTCAGCAGGCATATGGAGTGTCTCCTCCTGCCGGGTGCTGACCCACAGAGCAGAGAGGCCCGTCAGCAGCCAGGCCCTTTGTCGACATCAGCAGCTCACACTCTTATGATGGGATGGAGAAGCAGATTTAGTCACGTGACTGAAGTGCGGGGCATAATTTTTGGTGTAGGTGGTTGGGCGATGTGGCTTGTTTACAAACATGTAATTAGCTTTGGGGATTTTGACTGGCTTCTTGGATTCTGTAGGTTATTTTAGCCTTGGGTCAGTCATTCATCTGTCTGGATTATACTTCTAGAACGATAGGCAAATTGGGCATGAGGTGGACTCTTTTCCTTTTTTAAATTTTTATTTGAGAGAGACAGAGAGAAAGAGGCAGACAGAGTGTATGGGCGTGCCAGGGCTTTCCGCCATTATAAATGAACTCCAGACACGTGCACTACTTTGTGCATTTAACTGTCCGTGGGCACTGAGGAATTGAACCTGGACCATCAGGTTTTGCAAGCAAGCACCTTTAACTGCTGAGCCATCTCTCCATCCCCTTTCTTCTTTAATCTGTTGTTTTCCTGCCTCAGCCTTCATAGTGCTGGGATTACAGGCCTGGACCACCATGCAGTGCTGCTGATCTGGGATTTTTCTTTTTTTCATTACGTAGAAACTTTGTGTGGGCACACCATGTGTTGGTACCATCATTTCCCTGCTCCCATTCCACTGAGGGGTCTCCTCAATGGGATTGCTGGTTTTCACCATGGAGTTGTGGGTTGAGTTGTGAGAACAGCCTGATCTGAGATATTTTTTTTTTTTGGTTTTTCGAGGTAGGGTCTCGCTCTAGCTCAGGCTGACCTGGAATTCACTGTGTAGTCTCAGGGTGGCTTTGAACTCACGGCGATCCTCCTACCTTTGCCTCCTGAGTGCTGGGATCAAAGGTGTGCGTCATCCAGCCAGGCTCTAGACTGATCTGAGGTTTTTCAAGTTCAGTTTCTATTGCTTTCATTCTGGAAAGCCTCCAGGCTCTGGGTTGGCCTAGAAACTTTCTCCCATATGTCTGTCATCTCCAGAATGGAAGCCCCGTGGTTCACTTGGTTACTTACCCTGGTCTCCGCTCTTAATTCTACAGACTTAGCTTCCGATGGGCCTTGTCCTGCATGGCTGAGGGGTCTCGTTCTGGCCTGGGGCCCTTTGCCGTGGTCCAAGGACGGTACAGTAGGTGTGATATAAGGACAGCCAGCTTGCTGGTTTAGTGTCTCCAAATCTTATGCTGTGTGTTCAAAAATATCCAAACCGGCATATGACAAAGAACATTTAAAAACTATAAACAGAGTTGGGTGTGGTGGCTCTTGGGAGGCAGAGGTAGAAGGTTCGCTGTGAGTCCCAGGCCAGTTTAAGATTACAGAGGAAGATTCAGTTCAGCCTGGGCAAGAGTGAGACCCTACCTTGAAAAAACCAAAATAACAAAACAAAACAAAAATCTGCAAACAAACTTAAGAGACCTAGAAATATTATCACAGCAAAACCTCTGATATCGAACTTCTTGAAATTGTAAGGTTCTAGTCTCTAGGTGTCACTGGCTGTGCAGACTTCCTGTGACAGGCCTGATGACAGGAAGTGCTCGTGCACTGCTTCCCAACTTTCCCTTCCCGGCAGATGGTTGCGTGGTGGTTTTTTCACCCCCTTTTATATTTAGGAGATTAGCAAATGCTTTTGGAACAGAGAGCAGTATTTTGGCATTTGTTTCAGTAAAGACTTTTGGAATCTATCATCCAGAGATCTTGACAGAAAATGGGCTTCTCGTGAAAGCAGACGGTGAGGAACTGCTCCTGTCAGATGAGTCCCAGAGATGGACACATATGTCACGACATTTTAAGAGATTACGTAATCATTTCCAACCCCCGAAGTTCAGGAAGTTGGGAAATAAGTGTACTTTCTGCAGAGCCCAGGGCTGGGTTAGCCTTCGGATTTAGACCTGGGCTCGTTTTCTGCGTCCCACTAGCTGATTGGCCCTGTGCGGCTTAATTAACTCCTCCGTCCTCAGGCTTCTCATCTGCGAGATCAGCGAGCAGCAGCCTCTGGCTCCTGTGGGCAGAGTCAAGATGCTTGACATGGAGCCACAGGGGCACAGACGCTCTCTGTTCTGGAGGAAACCAGCATCTTTTCAGCTGTATGTCTGCGTTCTTTGAAATGCCATTTGATTCAGTTATTTCCAAGGAGTACTCCGAGACCTGTTTCAGGTTTGGATGCTCATTACAAAAGACGTTAATGGAATGTGCCATCTAAACACGTGTTGATGACTTTGTGCTTTTAGGTACACCAAGCTTGGCTACGCAGGCAACACAGAGCCACAGTTCATTATTCCATCATGTAAGTAAAGCTCTCCCTCGGGGTTTAAAGGCTTGTCTGTCAACGTTCTCAGCGCCAGCGTCTCTAAGCACCTGACTCTGTTTGAGTCCTTAATGTCTTAGAGGGCTGTTCCCCTCACTAGGGAAGGGTTGTTTTGATGCCTCATTTCTGAATGCTGCTGGAAGTGGTATCTCCGACCTGAACCCCCTCAGCCGAGCTGTAGCCCTTTTGTTCCTTTCCGATACCCATTACACTGTCATTGGGATTCCACTGAAGGTGCCTGCCACAACCTGTCAATCCATCCTAAGTGTCTGAACTGCCCAGGAAAATTAAGGCCCATCTAGAGGTTTAGGAGGCACAGTGCGGCTGGCTTAGCAACGCCAAGTGCCTGAGGCACTACACCAGTCACTATTGAGAGGGTGCCTGCTGGTTCCTTTTGTTGTGCCAGAGGTGTTCTGCTTAGTTTTCAGTCAGGAGAGAGAGAGACATAAGAAGTGTCCTCACTCACATTTTGCCATCGATGCAGGACTTTGGGTCCCAGGAGGGATTAAATTCCATAAAGATGCAGGAGCTCCCGGGCCTGTGGACCCCAACTTTTGGGTTCATATCCAAGGTAGAAAAAATTGAAAATATGGACTCTGAGAAGGGTAAATTCTGAATTATGAAGTTTATTTTAGAATGAGTTAGGATCTGGAGGGAGGACTGACAGGAAACCTCAGAGATATTCTCTTCCTTTCCAACCAGCTGAGAAGGGGGAGGGGAGATGGAGAAAATCTTCACATCTCCAGGGAAGGAGTGCACATGTGGGAAGCAAAGCTGGAGAACCCGAGCCACAAGAGCCCCTCATGCAAAAGATTAGAGGAGATGAAGGGATAGTGACAGGCTCCGATTACAGAGAAATCATGCGTGTAGCAAGTCAGTAATGTGTTTAAAAGCAAACACATGTGGAAAGCAAGCAGGAAACACCCATACAAAAAGAAATCCTCAGAAGAGACCGAGGGACCCAGAGGAAGAAGGGGACCAAGAGGTGTACAACGTGGTCAGGCTCCTTTATAGAGAGCAAACATCCAATTAAGCTGAACCTCGTCATCAGACGCTGGTGTGTAAGGGGGAGACCTGATTGGTTGGTAGACTCAAGAGGCTGACTTAGGAGGGGCCAGCCCGCGGGTGTGCTAAGGGAGAGCTTAGAGGAACAGAAATCACTGCTGAGTTGTTGCTTGCTGCCTTCTTGAATGCATCTGGGTTAGATGTGGGGGTTCTAGTCCTACCAGGGCAGGCAGGCATGTTCTCCTTGGGCCTGTGTCCCTGGCTGGCTTGGTGTAAGAAGCTGTCTTGCTTCTGTTTTTCATCAACACCTGCTCCTGGGAGCTGCCTTTTATTCCCCAGAGGCAGATTGGTCCTCACAGGGCAATTCATTCTTTGGAGCTATCTAAATCCCAGGTTATAATTTGAAGACACTTTGCTAAGGGAGAGGGATGTCAGCCAAGTGCAAAAGGAAACTTAGGTCTGCCAGGTAGCTGCTATAGATAAGCTGAGATCCCAGACACTGGAAGTGGTTACAGGTTCATTGACACTGGAACGACAGGGTCTGTGACCAGGACTACACTTGGACATGGAGGAGGGGAGGAGGGGAGCTTGGTTTGAATTTGTGTATGTGAGCATCCCCATTCCTGGGAGGTGCACTCCAGGTTCAGGTCTCCCACTCAGCCTCAGCCCCTTGCTGCTGGAGAAGGATCCTGGCTTTGGCTGTCTTGTGGTGCTACTTTGTTGTTGCACACGGGTTGGTGACAGGCATTGTCGGCATGCTGGAACCTCAGTTTAAATTGGTAAATTGGAGTGTTTGTCTGCCAGGTTGTTGTAACCAACTCAAGACTTGGGGGTTTTCCAGCTAAACATGACTCTGTCACAGCTGCAGAGGCCAAGGTCAAGGTCAAGGTGCTGCCATGGCTGGTTTCTGGTGGGGCCTTCTTCTAGGCTCTCTCAGTGTGTCTTGGTAACAGGAGAGCTGGGGATTCACATGGCCTTTTTCTCTGTGTGTGTGTGTGTGTGTGTGTGAGAGAGAGAGAGAGAGAGAGAGAGAGAAAGAGAGAGAGAGAGAGAACTGGCATTTCTGATAGAATAGGACCCCACCCTTAGAACCTCATTTAGCCTTAGTAACCTTAAAAGTCCTGTCTCCTGATATCACACTGGAGTTAGGGCTTCAGCATTTGAACTTTGTGGAGACAGTCCGCTCTGACATGCTGTCTTTTGTAAGTTTTATTAGGTTCAATGATCATTCCATGCTGAGTCAACAGACTGGCCTTTCTGACTTTGCAAAGCAGAAGATGTGATTTTAACCTTGTTAAATGCATCCACTCAAAAGCATCGATTTTGCCTCTTGGCCTTACTATGCTGCCATTTGAAGCTGTCACCAGCACTCAGCTGACTGTGCCACTTAGCCTGTCATCATCCATGGAGAGGGAAACTGGTGGCAGTTATTAGCAGGATCCCATTCACTGTCAGAAGACAGGTCAGCTGGAGGCTGGGGCTGCCAGAACCTCGCTGTGGCAGAAGCTAGAAGACCGTGTCAGAGAAGTGGGAGGAAGGAATGGCAGTGTTGGCTAAAATTCTGTCAGGAGACTGAGGCTGCAGGAGGTAGGTTGGAGACGTTCTGGCAGAAGTGAGGGTATTGGGTTCGCTGGAGAGCCTCGGTTCCCTTGGATGATTCCCACTGCTTGGTGCTGGGAGCAGGATCGTCTTCATGTTTAAAGAGGTCCCATCAGCAAGACAAATTCTAGGGTGCGTGTACTGAAGCGTGGCATTGTTTACCAGCATCTCGTCTAGGCTCTCCGTGTGTACTCAGAGAATTGAAAAGACATCCACGGGTCTCAAAGCAGCAGGAGTTTTATTTAGAAAAGGTTCAGATGCCCTTCAGGGGAGCGTGCTGCAAGGGAGCAGTGGGCTACTTGAGCAAGTTTCTTTTGCAGGGAGGAGAGGTTGGGAGTTGTTGGTTGCTAGGGGTGGACTAGCAGTGGGTTTTTGTTTTGGTCGATAGATAGGCTTTGGTTCTATAATCCTTTTCTATGATGCTGTGGTTTTAACCATAGGATCCTAAGTTGGGGACTTTCCCTAAAACTTGTCTTGAAGGACACAGTTAGCCTTACTGTGCCTGCACCTAAGACCAGTTCAGGCTGGATAAGCCCTTGCCTCTAGTTCCAGCATGTGATGTGTTCCCAGACATCTAATGCCTCAGTGGAAAGGAACTACGAAGGGGACAGTGCCTGGCTTTCCTAGGGTGGAGTCAGCGTTGCTGTTGGGAGAGGTGTATGTTGTCACCATCTGGTTGCTAAGCGCTTTGTTAGGAAAAGGGGTGTGTGTGTGTGTGTGTGTGTGTGTGTGTGTGTGTGTGTGTGTGTGTGTCTCACAGCAGGTGGGTCCCAGGTTGCTAGCTATCCTTTGCTTGCCTGACTCAGTGGCAGTGCTCACCAGGCTAATGTTCCTGAGGGAGGAAGAGAAGGAAGAAGTGAGGAGAGAGGGAAGAGAGAAAAAGAAAGGGAAGAATTAGTTATTACTGGCATGTAGGAATGTTCCTGTAATTTGTAAGGTTTGAGTTATTTTATTTAATCTGTATGTGGTGTGTGTGTGTGTGTGTGTGTGTGTGTGTGTGTGTGTGTGTGTGTGGTGTGGTGTGTGTCTCTCTGTGTGTGTGAACAGGCCTCATTTAGCCCCGGCTGGCCTTAAACTTCCTTTGTGGCCAGGGATCATCTTGAACCCCTGACTCTGTGCCACCACGCCCAGTTTATGGTGTGCTGGGGATTGAACCCAGGGCTTTGTGTATGGTAGGCGAGCTCTCTATCCACTGAGCTGTACCTCCATCCCTGTAAGTTGTTTTTGCATCCGGCATGCTTTCCGCTCTTCTGTTTGTCCTGGCAGTCACAGATTGGTTTTGGTTTTTCGAGATAAGGTCTCACTCTAACCCAAGCTGACCTGCAGTTCACGATGGCCTTGAACTCCTGGGCGATCCTCCCACCTCTGCCTCCCAAGGGGCTTTCCCCCCCTGTGCTGCAGACTACTGCATTGCATGCAAGGAATGGCCATGCTGTTTCTTCCAGTCACATTGTTCTTTGGTTCTTTGTCTTCCTTTTTTAAAAAAAATATTTTATTTATTCATTTTCAAGCAGAGAGAGAAAGAGGGGGGAGAGAGAGAGAGAGAGAGAGAGAGAGAGAGAGAGAGAGAGAGAGAGAGAGAGAGAGAGAGAGAGAGAGAGAACACCAAGGCCACCACCTTGTGGGTCTGGCATATGTGGGTACTGGGGAATTGAACCCAGAGCCTTAGGCACTGGAGGCAAGTGCCTTAACCGCTGAGCCATCTCTCCAGCCCCTGTCTTCCTTTCCTGGCTAGAGCTTTACTGAAATCGTGATTAGAACCAGCGGGTGCGTTTGTCTTTCTAAGTCAGAGAGAAAGTATTCCGTCCATTTCCACCGCCAGGCTGCTTCAGGGTTAAACAACTCTCAGAGTCGTCATGATGGGAGGTAGAGGCACGAGGATGGAGAATTCGAGGCTAGCCTGGGCTGCATTCAGAGCAAGACCCTGTCTCAAAAACCAAAACCAAACCAAATCGAGCCAAGCCAAACCAACTGAATGGAAATCATATTGAGTTAGGCGTGGCAGAGGTAGGAGGATCGCCGTGAGTTCAAGGCCAGCCTGAGACTACATGGTGAATTCCAGGTCAGCCTGGGCTTGAGCAAGACCCTACCTTGAAAAACCAAAAAAAAAAAAAAAAAAAAAAAAAAAAAAAAAAAAAAAAAAAAAAAAAAAAAAAAAAAAAAAAAAAAAAAAAAAAAAAAAAAAAAAAAAAAAAAAAAAAAAAAAAAAAAAAAAAAAAAAAAAAAAAAAAACCCCAAAAAGCATATTGTATAAAAAAGAATATTGAGTAGGTATTTCACTCTGGGGATAAACCCTACTGGTTTTGAAATGTGAATGCACGTTGGCCTGTGCCGAGGCGTATGGTCATGCTTCACTTAACTGTTGGGCTTGATCTGGAAAATACATCTCTGGTCAGTTCCATCCTTGTGAAAATGTCATACTTACATACCATGGCTACAATCTTACTAGAAGGTGTGTGTGTAGTGTGTCGTCTGGGCACATGTGTATGTGGGTGTGCATGCATGTGTGAATGTGATAGTGAAAGGGGTTGATGGTGTTTTCCTCAATTGTTCTGTACCGTTACTTTTTAACTATTTATTTGTGTGTGTGTGTGTGTGTGTGTGTGTGCAGGCTTGCCAGGGCCTCTTGCCTCTGCAAACAAATGCCATGTGCTTGTGCCCTTTTGTGCATTTTATGTGGGTAGTTGGGAATTGAACCCAGGCTGGAAGGCTTTGCCAGAAAGCACTTTTAACCATTGAGCAATCTTTCCAGACCCCTGCTTCTTATGTTTTTGAAAATCACTGGACCTGGAGCTCACTAGTGTTGCAGTCACCTTCTTGTTGCTGGACAAACACCTGACCAGAAGCAGTTTATGGGAGGAAAGGGTTTATTTCAGGTTTACAGAATCTAGGGGAAGCTTCATTATGGTGGTAGAAGCTGCTCACTTGTCCCACTTCCATAGTAGGGAGGGAGAGAGAGAGAGAAAGAGGGAAGGAGGAAGGGAAAGAGAAAGAGAGAGAGAAAGAGAAGGATGGATGGATGGATGGAGGGAGGGAGGGAGAACAACAGGAGCTCTGGCTCCACACACCTACTAGGACTGGGCTCAAGACCCTCCCCCCCATTGACACAGCACCTCCAGAAGGGCTCTGCCTGCTGGAGACTTACATAAGAGACTTAATCATAATCAAAACTCCCTCATTCTGTGGGGGACATACATTTACATTTAAACCATAACAACTAGCTAGCCAACAAGCCCTAGAGAGCAGGTTCCTGTCTCTACCTTCCCAGTGCTGGGTTTGGTCCTAGGCATGGGCCATCACCCCAGTCCTGGGCATCTGCCCTTGTGTTTGCACAGTTAAGATTTTACCCACTGAACAATCTGTCCAAACCCTGGAAAATGTGATTTTTAAAGAACCACAATTGTATATTCAGTCCATTGTTGATAGAAACATTCTTAAGTAACATGACTATATTTTTGATTTTTAAAAATTATATCTTTATTATCCATAATTAGGTACACTGAATGAGCAAATAATGTGTTGGTATCCCCAGTTCTCCAATTTCCCTCCTCTCTGTCCCAATTAGCTGTTTTTTTTTTTGCATCAATTTAAAAGTTTATAATGGCTTTGTAAAAATTAGTTTGATAGCTTACTTTAGATAGGAATTATTTTTCAACTTTAGTAAAACATTACATTCATTTGGGAAATATGCTGGATAGTTTAATTTTTGAGACAGGATCTTATTTTGTACCTCAGGCTGACCTGCAATTCACTGTGTAGTGCATTGAATTTGTGATGATCCTCCTGCCTCAGCCTCCTGAGGGCTGGGATTTCAGGTGTGAACCACCACACTTGATATTTTTATTTCACTAATTTCTTTTGCGATGGGTCTTGCCTTGCTGTGCTGCTGAGGCTATTCTGTTTGTGTTCCACTCTAGCCCAGGCTGACCTGGAACTCACAGCTATTCTCTACCTTAGCCTCCCTAGATGCTGGGATTATAGGCATGAACCACCATACCTGGCTCTGAGGCTATTCTTGAACTCAGGCCGCTGGGATGAATCTCCAAACCAGGCACAGTTTATGGGAGAAAGGGATTTATTGAAGCTACAGATCCAGGGGAAGTTCCATAATGGTGAAAGAGGCTGGCCCCCTTTCACAGTCCCAAGCAGAGAGAGAAAAACCCATCACCAACACCACACACAAGCAAAACAGGCTGCGGGGGGGGGGGGGGGGGAAGAGATTTCCTCCCCTTTATATAGCCCTGGGGGGTATTTTGCAACCTTTTCCCAGATTTGTTGACTTCCTAAGTTTCTGGAATTTCCTTCCTGCACTGCCCTCCCAGGAAGGGATGTTCATTTCCAGCTTCCCTGAGCTTCCTTACATCCTGCCCCCTACTGAGAGGGCTGCCTTCCTATGAACACCCTCAGAGAACCACCCAAGGTTACTAAACAGGTCAAGTTGACAAAAAAATTTAGCAATCACATGCCTCATCATCCTGGTTAGCTGGCACTGAAGGAGAATAGGAGCCAGACAGCCAGGGGCAGAGCCCCAGGAGATGCTCTCTTGCCTGCCCTGGCTGGGCTGGAACCCATGCCTCACCCAGTCTTGTCCAAGATGGCTACAAGCAACACTCCTGGCAGCAGGTTCCTGCTTCTTCCTTAGCTTTGCACACCTGGGTGAGCTGGCTCCTCCTGAGCCAGCCCCTGGAGACCAACAACCAATCAGGGCTCTCCCTTACACACCTGAGTCTGATGGAGAGGTTCATCCACCTGAGTCTGTTGGATGTTTGCTCCATGTCAAGGAGACTGACCACGTGTGTATATCTCTTCTTGGCCCCCCTCTTTCCTCTGTGTGCATCTGGACACAAGCCTGTCTCCTTCCCACCCTGTCTGGGAAGGGGGTAGAAACCTCTTTTTGGCTTGGGCTCGGAAGGGGGGAATTTCTTTTTGTCCATGTGCTTTCCTGTCTTGTTTTTGGGTGTTTCTTTACTTTGCTACATGTGTGAGTTCTTTTTAAGTTCTGAGTCCTTTACTATCTCAGTCTTTTCTGAAGCCTGTTGTGAAGGGGATTTTTTGGCTTGGGTTCTCATGCTTTGCCTTCTGTGCGTGCGTGCGTGCGTGCGCGCGTGTGTGTGTGTGTGTGTGTGTGTGTGTGTGTGTGTGTGTTTATGTCTGTAGACTGAACTCAGGGCCCTGCGCATGCTAGGTAAGCATTCTCGCTTGAGCTACATCCCTAGCCTAAGCTACATATATATCTTTATTCTCTTTCTTGGATTCAGTTCCATTTCCTTGCTTCCCTCCTCCCACCAACTGAGGTCTATTATGACTTGAACTCACAGTGCTTTGAGTTACCTTTTTGGGAGGGATAAGAGTTACTTTATTGTCATTTAAGCTTTTGCTATTAGAGTTTCATTTTGCTAAGTTTAGTGTTTTTTATTTTTTTTAAAAAATATTTATGAGAGAGAGAGAGAGAGAGAGAGAGAGAGGCAGACAGAGAATATGGGCGCACCAGGGCCTCCAAGCCACTGCAAATGAACTCCAGACACATGCGCCCTCTTGTGCATCTGGCTGTATATGGGCACTGGGGAATCAAACTCTGGTCCTTCTGCATTGCAGGCAAACGCCTTAGCCGCTAAGCCATCTCTTCAGCCCTAAGTTTAGTGTTTTTTGAGGCAGGGTCTCACTCTAGCTGATACTGGCTGGAACTCAACACTGACCCTCCTACCTCAGCCTCTCAAGTGCTGAGATAGAGATGTGAGCCACCATGCCCAGTTTAGGATTTTTTTGATTGAAAATTTTAAGTTTATTATTTTTAAAGGTGTATGTCTCAGTTTTCTGTAGGCTAAATATGCTATCCTCAAGTTCTTGGTAAACTTGAATGATGTCAAGAATCGCAACTCTTTTCCTTTTTTCCTCAGTCTAGCATAATGATTCAGTTTAATCTGAAAGTTAGGTATGACTTAAGTTTGATCTTGCCCGACTTCCCTTCCTTCCAGCATTGGGTCAAGATGGCTTTTCAGAGAACAAGACATCCAGCTCACTTTAATGTGCTGTTTTTATTCTGTCTTTCTAGTAATTTGGGGATGCTGAATAGTCTGCTTTTAGAGTAATTGTAGATGTTTTGGAATACATTTTAAGGTAATATACTGAGTATGTCACGCCGCTCGGTGCAGCAGCTGTGTGCACAGCGGTGAGGTGAGTTCTTTTCCTGAGAAATTCCTGCAGGTCACTACCTGGGCTGCCTTCCATCTTGTGAAGCTGCCATGTGGAAAAATAAAGTTGCCTGGAATGTTTGAAGGAGCTAGCTCTTATCAGAAATATTACCCACTCTCCTTTTGGATTCAGACATGAGGGTTTTGACAGTTCTGAGAAGTTTCAGTTACCACATGGATCTGTTTGGTATTAGTGACCCGTGGTTTCACTGAACATACAGTAAGCCCCTAGTGAGGAAATGAGGTTCTGTTAGAATAGTTTGGTTATCATGTGAGCGTTTTCCCTGTCCATAGTCAGTGTTTGAATGGAGTAGACTCTTCCCTTGACTGTGCTTATCACTCTGGGAGTGGGTGCAAGCCCGCCTCTCTTCAGGACTGCCAGGCCTTACTTCTGAAAGTGAGATGATGACACCCACCCGGTCAGCTCTGTGAGGATAGGTGAGACAGGGCACAGGAAGAAACAGCTGAGTGCTCAAAACCATGGGGAAGTCTACCACCAGAAGCCGTGAAGGACTCAGGTCACCTGACTTTGAGGACCCTACAGTCTCGTTGGTAGCCTGATTATAGGTGGTTATTATTCTCTGAGAAAAGCACCTTAGTTGACGTATGAAGGGTCAGTGGACACTAAAAGATCTGTGTTAGGAAAGGTTTCTATGATGGGGATGGACCTGTGCAGAGACTTCACCCATGGGTGATGTGGTCATCAGATGTGGCCAGCGATTGGGAGTGTACATGCAAACTGAATCTTTTCCACAGATGTTAAGACTCTGGGGTGAAGTTTACAGGGTTACTTATTACTAAGTCTAATCCCATATATTTTAGATTAAAATCTTAAAGGAAAGTATTGTAAGCCATTGATGTTTGATTATTATAAATTTCTTTTTTATGTTTTATTTATATGTAAGCAAAGAGAGAAAGAAAAGAAAGATATGTAGAGAGAATGAGCACACCAGGGCCTCCAACCACCACAAACAAACTCCAGATGCGTGAGACCCTTTGCACATCTGGCTCGACATGGGCACTGAGGAATCAAACTTGGGTCATTAGACTTTGCAGGCAAGTGCCTTGACCACTGAGCCATCTCTCCACCCCTGTAATTCTCTTTCTGCAAGATACTAGTCTACCTTTTAATTGGAAGCCACAGCGGCACCCCTTTCTCATAACGAGATGATGCATTTTGAAAGGCACTGAGCATTTATTAAAATGACTCAAGGACACTTAGGTATTGTTTTGTTAGCTTACTTTCCTCTTCTGTATGGTATAGACTTTTGCCCTCTTCCGTACTGTGTTTTAAAATCTACAGTGACTGGTGTAGAACTGATAGGCTTACCGATGAAGCTGAGACGTTCACTACTGTTCTGTCCATGCCACATTAACCAACCAGACGTGTTCCTTCTTGGTGTACTGAGAATATCGCTGGGAACACTGGCTTGTGTCTTACGGCTTCATGTGCTCAATGACAGTGTCTTCTGTGAGCACCCTCAACCCTAGAGAAAACCTGAGCATGAGTGTGTGACTCGTTCTTGATCTTTGAGGCGTGGGTGACAGTGATGGGTCTCTGCTTTTCCCTCAGGTATTGCCATCAGAGAGTCAGCCAAGGTGGTCGATCAAGCTCAAAGGAGGGTGCTCAGGGGAGTGGATGACCTTGACTTTTTCATAGGGGATGAAGCCATCGACAAACCTACCTATGCTACCAAGGTAAGCTTCTGACAGCAGAGCCGAGGAGTGGAATGACTGAGGGAAGTGACAGTCTTATAGAAATGGTACTGTGCTTGGGTGGGGGTGGCTAGTTGAACAGAGGGGTTTGCTTTTGTATGTGTGTGGTGGAGGGGCACACCAGGCCTCCTGCCACTGCAAACGAATGCCAGATACTTGTGCTTCTTGCTTCCATGGGTGGCTTGGGAATTACGCTGGGTTGACAGGCTTTGCAAGCAAAGTGCCTTTAACCACTGAACAACCTCCCCAGCCCCAAGAGGTATATTTTTGAGTGGAGAACCAAGGGAGAGCAAGCTCTGGAATGTAGACTTGTCACCCGTGGAAGCGGGATCTGTTCCTGTGGGTGACTGATGAACCTGTCAGACCTGGAAAATTGTTGTTGAGCAAGAAACAGTAATTTCATTTAAGCAGGTATTTCTTCCTCTTCCTCCTCTTTTTCTCTTCCCCCTCCTCTTCCTCTTTTTTCCTTCTTGACCAAGTCTCGAGGCTGACCTCAAACTTGCAATGTAGCCAACACTGGCCTTAGACTCCTGATCCTCCTCCCTCCACCTCCCAAGTGCTGGGATTACAGGGTGCACCACCATGCCTGGTTTGTGCAGTGCTGGGGATGGAAACTGGGGCTTCGTCCATGCAAGGCAAATACTCTTATCAGCACATACAATCTATTTGTTTAGTTTAAACATTTTTTAAATTGTTTCATTATATCATTTTAAAAAATCCGAGATAGGGTCTCGCTCTAGCCCAGACTGACCTGGAATTCACTCTATAGTCTCAGGGTGGCCTTGAACTCATGTCTATCCTCTTACCTCTGCCTCCCAAGTACTGGGATCAAAGGGTGTGCCACCATACCCAACCTCATTATATCATTTTTATCCATACGTATCATTTTACTTTTACTCGTTTTCCTTCTAAATACCCCTCCTTTGCCTTTCAGGTCACACCTATTTTGTTATTCTCCCTTTTTTCCTCCCTCTCCCTTTCTTCAGATCTTCCCTGTTCTCCCGGTCCTCCTTCTACTTTCATCTTGACCCCCCCTCCATTGTGGATCCCGATGAGTGCAAGCAAGCAGTGCCTGTCTTTCTGAGTCAGGCTGATTTTGTAACAAAGCAATCTCCAGTTGCATCCGTTTTCCTGCACATTCAAAATTTCTTCTTTTTTTCTGTATGGATGAATAAAATTTTGTGCATATGTGCTACCTTTAAAAAAGTCCACTCCTCTGTTGATGGGCTCCTGGATTATTGTGACTAGTGCAGCAGTGAACGTGAACGTGCAGGTGTCTGTGGAGTGCCGACGAGTCTTCAGGCACATACCCGGGAGTGGTGCAGCTGGCTCCTGTCTGCCGCACTGACTTCCAGAGTGGCTATACCAGTTTGCATTCCCGCCAGCAGAGAATAAGGGTTCCTCTTTCCCCACACACTTACCAGCAAAGCAGATATTTCTTCTTAAAAAAAAAAAACCACACACAAAACAACAACAGAAAAAAAAAAAACAAAAAACCAGGAGACTGAAGTTTCAAGGTAGGTGAGCTGTATCTGCCCTTCACTGTGTTCAGGGGTGGGGGGTGGTGCCCAAGCAGCACCCAGTTCAGTGTTTCCATCAGGGCCAGTGCTTCTCACTGGGCCAGCCGTGGGAAGCTGCCACTCCATTCTGTTCTGATGGGCTGGATGGGTCTTGTTTCCTCTCACTCCAGTGGCCAATCCGACATGGCATCATTGAGGACTGGGACCTCATGGAAAGGTTCATGGAACAAGTGGTTTTTAAGTACCTTCGAGCTGAACCCGAGGACCATTACTTTTTACTGGTGAGTAACTAAAACTTAAGGGGATGTGCTCCTGTGAACTCCAGACTGCTTACATGTTAAACACGAGCTTGTGCCCAGAGAGTTTGTCATTCCTTCCGCACCTGCATGAGTCAGGATGCTCTGGCGTAACTCACAGAAAACAGTAAGAGTGTCCTGAACCAGAAGGGGTCCATCTTCCGGCAGAACAGGAAGTCCAGGACCAGGTCCAGGATAGAATCCTCCTTTAGTGTGCAGATTGCCTTTAAACATGTAGAAGTCCTTTCCTGGAAACCTCCCCCGTGTGTTCCCAAGCCATCCACTGAGGGATGCGAGTCTGGGAGGAGATAAAACCCCAACAGGTCTCCAGCAGCAAGCCATAGAGGAGGTATGGTTTGGGGCAGGGAACCAGTTGTGTTCTTCACTGAGTCAAGGTGTTATCAGTTGAGCTGAATCAGCTGATAATGGCAATGGTGCTTAGTTGTTTTGTTCACACAAAAGTGAGGAAAAATGTCTCAGGTGTGGGGTTTGTTCTAGTCGTTCTGCTCACACGACATCTCCTGCTATGTAGTATTTTAAAATTGAAATAATTGTATATGTAAAATACTTGCCTTGTAGAAAGCAATTCCATATCAATTACATATTAAAACCTACATTATTTAGGTTTGGATTTTCTCAATGCAAGTACATTGTCCAATGGTCATGGATACAGTTACACCTCCTTCTAAGGCTTTACTACAAATATTCTTCAGGATCATATGGCTTGGATATGTGAACTGTAAGGCTGACAGTGGAATCTATACATTAATGTCCGTTATGGCAAGTCTTTAAAATGCTGTGATCTCTTCACTCAGCTGTCTTTACACCTGAATGTTAAGTGTACCTCCTGTGTTCTCTCATACACAGTGGTAACGTTAAATGAATGGAGCCCAGAAACAAGAATTCTTGCTGGCTACCTGCTGGACAGATCTAGGAGCTGGCCCAGTGGCTTACTCTACCTGCCTCCACTGAAGGGGTGTCTAATCTTAGGCCTGTGGAGCAAATGTAGTCATACCCCGAAGAGTATTTTTCCTGGGAAAGGAATAAATGTGTGTGTGTGTTTCTGTGTGTGTGTGTGTGTGTGTGTGTGTGTGTGTGTGTGTGTGTATAACTGGAAAAGTCCACTTGCAGTGGAATATTCAAAAATAATTGTTTATTATTAAAAATATAAGAAAGTCCCATATTGTGCCTACTACGCTTTATCCCCCAAGTCAGTTGGCTTGCATGACATGGGTGAGGGATTTCCTGCCTGTCTATGTGTGATGGTTTTGTTGTCAACTTGACCTTTTGACCTTTTTAGTAATCTTGGGTGAGTCTCTGAGGATATTCACAGGAAGGCAGCTTTCTCAGTAGGGGACAGGATGTAAGGAAGTTTAGGGAAAGCTAGAAATAAACATCCCTTCCTGGAAGGGCAGTGCAGGAAGGAAATTCCTGAGACTCAGGAAGCCAACAAGTCTGGGAAAGGGTTGCAAGACCCAGCCCTAAGGCTATATACAAAGGGAGAGAAAACTTCTCTTTCTGCCCCCTGCCTGTTTGCTGTTCTTTGTGTGTGGTATTGGTGATGGATTCTTCCTCTTTCTGATTGGAGCTGTGAAAGGGGACCAGCCTCTTTTGCCATTGTGGAACTTCCCCTGGATCTGTGGCTTCAATAAGTCCTTTTCTCCCATAACTGTGCCTGGTTTGGAGATTCATCCCAGCGGCGTCTGGCTGACAACGACAGTTTTGGTACCAGGACCTGGGGTGATATTGCTGAGATGAATCTGACTATGTGGATTTTGGTCTTCTGGAACTTGTGTGCTGGAGGAATGGACATGGACTTGGTACTTGGAACTGAAGACAACTTCCAGAGTGGTAAGCCAAGTTTTATGGGTTATTCTGGTGAGAATTTGAAAATGCTAAGTGCAGAGAGAATATAATTTGGAGGCTTGGTTTGTGAACTTTCTCAGGGGAAGGAGAGACTGAAGAGGAAATTATTAGAATTGTGTTAGTGAAATAAGAGCTGGCTGCGTTCTACTGTCCATGCCCAGAGAGTTTGATCAAATTTGAATTTAAGTAATGGACTGATGTGTTTGGCTAATGATATGGAACTGAGAATTTAAGAACTAAGGTTGGGAAAAAAAAAAACCTCGAAGCAATTTTAACTTACTGGCACAGAGACTGGCTTTCGGTTACTGAAGCTGTATTGTCAACACATTAGCAAGACTAAAGAAGAGCGCCTAACTGCTCTACATTGAAGCAATGGAAAGGATGCCTGAGGTGTTTCCACCCAGAAAGGACTGAATGATAGACTGTGCAAACCCTTTTGGAAGGAG
>PVHP010019337.1:0-31960 GCA_004024765.1 Zapus hudsonius
TGCCAGTGTTTGGCACACCTTCCTGCCGCTGTTTGCAGTGCTGTGGCAGAGGTGATGTCCAGCCCTCTGCTCATGCCATCGTTTTCCCTGCCAGAATGGAGTCTCCCCTCGAGTCCGTAAGCCAAATAAACCCATTCCTCCACAAGCCGCTTTTGTTTGGGTTCTTCCTGTGCAGCAACTAGAAAGCTGACTGCAACAGGGATGCATAAATTGGAAATCTACACAAATTTTCAAACTCTGAAATGTGGTACTGTTGGTCCCAAGCGTTTTGGATCCAGGTAGGCAGCTTGTACCCACCATTTGAGACTGTTGCAAGAATGATCCTAAGAAGTGCTGTTCTTTTTCTCTTGGTGTGTGCATTTTCATGGGTGTGAATGAGGGTGCACACATGTCAGAACAGATGTGTGGAGGTCTGAGGACAACTTTGGGTGCTGGTCCATCATTGCTCACCACTTCATTGCTCAGGCTAGCTGGCCTAAGAGCTTCTGGGCAATTTTATCTCCACCTCCCTTTTCACCTTGGGCATGCTGGGATTAGACACTTGCACGACACACCAGCACTGCATGAGCTCTGGAGAGCTGAACTCAGGTACTAACACTATCATAGCAAGAGCTTTATATGCTGAGCCATCTCCCCAGCCCAAAGTCATTTCTTTCCTTTTAAAAAATATTTATTTTATTTGAGAGAGAGAAAGAGAGAGAGAGAGAGAGAGAGAGAGAGAGAGAGAGAATGGGCATGCCAGGACTTCCTGCCTCTGTAAATGTACTCCAGATGTGTGCACCACTTTGTGTAGCTGGCTTTAAGTGGGTACTAGGGAATCAAACCCAGGCCATCAGTCTTTGCAAGCAAGTGCCTTTAACCAATGAGCCATCTCTCCGGCCCATAAAGGTGTTTCTTCTATCCATAAATGAAATGCCGGGCAACATTCTCAGATTCCATGATCTGCATGAGTTTCCTATGAGTGTCCACATTTTATAGGCGGGAACACCTCACCAGGGAAAGAAAGCAACTGAGAATCGGGAAGGAGACAGTGTCAAGGGAAGGCATATGTCAGACATGGATAGAAGTGGATGACATAGCCCTGCACCTAGAACAAGGGGTCACTGGGTCTGTTCATCATCTGGCCAGTACTTTAGGCCCTAGGTCCCCACTATGATCCCTGGTGGACCTAAAGGAAAGGGCAGGTGGAGTCATGAAGAGGTGGCCTAGGAGCCTCCTGCCAAAATTTCTGTGCCTCACCTGGGATGCTTCTATGTTTCCTTCCTGTCAGGTGAGGCCTTCTCCCATCACTCTACATTTTCTAGCTAGTATCCTTGTGCAAGACCCGTCTCTGCCCTGGACCACAAGCTGCTTTGGTTCCATGAGATCCAGTCCCATCCCTGCCTAGCCCATTACTTACTTCCCCACAGCAAACGTGGTGACTCCCACGGTCAGGTTCAGTGGCTGGAAGATTTGCTGCAGAAGCTCTGGGTTGAAGGTTCCCTCGGAGACAATGGGCGCCAACCAGGGTGTGAGTGTCAGCATCTTGGTGGGCCTGATGGTGGGGTGGAAAAAGCATGGGCACTGAGATCCTTCCTATATAGAAGCCTGGGTGGCATCCTGGCCCTGCCTCTCACACTGTGTGACCCAGGCAACCTGGTCTCTATCACCGGGCCCGAGTATACCCATGTGGAATGCGGGAATAATAACAGCTACCTTCCAGCAGGTATGGGCACACAGAGTGTCCAGATGGGACTGGCAGTAACGTTATAATACATATCATCAGTAATGACAAGCACCTGCCAAAGCACAATACCATTCCATCTGCTCCTGCAGCTTCCTATGGAGTAGGTGTGGTAGTTTGACTAACTGTCCCTGAATAGATTCAAAAGTATTAAAGATTTGTCTTGTCTTCCAGGCTGATGGAAGTGTCACCTTGGCCTGGCCTACTAGGGTATTTCTAAAGTGGATGTGAAATTCCAGCTATACATATGCAAAGATCAATCTGAGCTCAGGCCTGAAGTTCCTGCTGTTTTGCTAGTTAAGACTGTGTTGCTTGCTTTGGAGGTGCTGGGGTCTCTCTCTCTCTCTCTCTCTCTCTCTCTCTCTCTCTCTCTCTCTCTCTCTCTGCTTGGATCTGTGAAAGGGGGCCAGCCTTTTTCTTTATTCTGAAACTTCCCCTGGATCTGTCATTTCAATAAATACTTTCCTCCCAAAACTGTACCTGGTCTGGAGATTCATCCCAGCGGCGTGTGGCTGAACACAACAGTAGGTAGTATTATAATCCCCTGAACAGAAAAGGCTCCAAGAGGATGGCTAACTTGTTCAAGGTTATATGGCAAGTGATAAACCTAGAGCCCAGCTCCCTTGACTTTCTGAGGCCATGGCCACCCCAATATTTGCACCTCCACCAACTTGTAAATGCAACAGAACTTTTCTACTAGTCCCTTTTATTCCCCCATCACTTCTCTCTCTGATGCCTACCTCTGGTCCAGCAGCTTGGGCTGAGGGTACTGTGACCTGCAACCAAGAAGAGTCAGTGTGAGGGAGGCAGCCGGCATTCCTGGGGCCACAAAGTGGGTAATGACCATCTCCTTACCGTGCCACGGGTGGGAATGGCTTCTCTGCCCTGTATCGCAGCTTCATATTGCTGATGGCAGAGGTAAGAGATAACTATTAGTACCAGGCAGGAAGGAGAGGGGCCTGACAGATTCTCTCTATCCCTCCTCACAGCTCTACCCACTTTCCAGAGGAGGACTGGGGGGCTCCTCTGGCAGCATCTGTCCAGGGTCAGTGAAGGAGCAAGCACAGGGCAGGCAGTTATGCTGGGCCCCAACTACAGTGTTCTGTAGGGTCCTGTTGGTATTGCTTAATCAGGGAACGGAGGACAAAGGGTTAAGAGGGTGTTGGAGAATGAGGTCAGAAACCCTGGCTAACCCATAGGCATTTCCCTATTTCCACCCTCAACTCTGAGACTCCCAACCCCCAAAGCAAGCCGCATGGACCCAGGTTCGCACCCCAGCTATGCCTACAAGGTGGCAGTTCCTCTGCCCCCACCATCTGATACGTGCCCAAGCTCATGTCTACATGCAAAGCAGGTATTCACAGATTGCTGATTTCTGCCAATCCTCGTTGTCCATTTCTTTCCCTCCCTCCTCCTCAATTTCTATTTAACCCAAAATGCTTTTACAATAAACTGAGATTATTTGCCATGTCTTTTCCCTGGGGTCTCTGCCCATTATTCTCTCTGGAGAGATGAGCTGAACACACAGGGAGCTGTAACACTTTCTCGGATTTTCAGGCCCATGGGCATGCTTCCACAGCTGCCCGCCTCCGCCCGAGCCGCGATAATCGGAGCATGCCTGCTCCCTCCCTCTCCGAGGTCCCCTCCATGCCTGCGGCCATCAGAACCACTGCCACCACCATCAGCAGAACGCCAGAGCAGCCGCCTATAGAACTATAGCCGGGTAGAATCTCCCCCAGTGCCTCCGGAGGGCACCGGCCAGCTGCTCACCCAACCGGCGCCCCAGCAGCCAGCCGGGCCGCTGCTTGGCTCAGCCCGGCCCTGCCTCCCCAGACGCTCCTGGCACCACCCTGCCTATGGCCAGGGACCACAAGCGGTTTCACTCTGCCTGCACGGCCTGTGAAAGCCCCAGGCAGACTTCAAGACCAGGGACCCGTTTCATCTTTTATTAAAACAACAGGGGCCCAGCTTTGGAAAGGACTGAGAAGCCACAAAAGCCTGGGGACCAAAGACACTGGCGAGTGATTGAGCCCAGTCCACTTTTTTGTTGTTGTTTTTTCGAGGTAGGATCTCACTCTAGTCCAGGCTGACCTGGAATTCACTATGTAGTCTCAGGGTGGCCTTGAACTCATGACAATCCTCCTACCTCTGCCTCCCCAGTGCTGGGATTAAAGGCATGTGCCACCACGCCCGGTTTAGCCCAGTCCACTTTTAACAGCCAGTTGTGCTAGGGTTTCTCATAGCCAAGTCAAGGAGTTGTTTTGCAGGCACTTTGTATTTGTAAGAGAGGCTGGCTTTGGTATGGGTTCAGTTTAAAGGGGTACCTTATCCTTACTAGCTGAAAGGCCTTTGGGTAGAACTGAGATTTCCCTGAGGACAAAAGTAATTCTGACCCAATCTGGCAGTACATGCCTGTGATCCCAGCACTTGGGAGTTGTAGGCAGGAGGACCATGAGCTTTAATGCCAGCAGGGGCTAGATAGTGAGATCCTGTCTCAACACAAGACATCAACAAAAGCCTGGGCATGGGCATTCGTACTTAAACACACACACACACACACACACACACACACACACACACACACACACACACACGCAAAATCTGCCTGTGTCCTGTAGTGTTAGCTCTGGTCTGCGGGTCTAGACCTGTCTTCCCTGTCCTCAGTCACAGAAACTGATTCCTTATGATAATTCAGTCTTCACATTTGTATAGTTTTTCTCTCAGTGGAAACCTGACACTCACTTTTCCTCATCTGTAAAACAAGAGAGCATCTTTAACTTCAAAGTTGTCATGAGAGGTCAGACTGGGCACTTAGCCCAAGCTTGGCCCATGGCTAGAGCTCAGTGAGGCCAGCAGTCTATGTGGTCAGTATCCTGTAGCCATTCACACAGATGGATGCCATTGGGAGTGGGGCGAAGGGAGCCCGGAGAGAAGAAAGTTCACCCATAGAGCAGTATGGTGGCAGAATCAGCCTCAGAAGATGCCTGAGGTGACCCGTCTTGAGGCATTCTTAAGGGTCAAGTGTCTGATGACACATACAGTTGTCTGCTGTCACTTATGGAATTAAAGATTAATTTTTAAGGCAGGGTCTCACTCTGCAGTCCAGGCTAGCCTTGAACTCATGGTGATCTACCTCAGCCTCCCTAAGTACTGGGATTATAGGAGTGAGCCACCACTCCCAGCACGTGTGGGTGTTCAACACGTCTCATACGAGGGTAGCCTCAGCCTCCTTAGCTCACCAACCTTCTTCAGTCTGTGATCCTTTTGTGTGTGGTAAAATATATAAACATTTCCTATTCCAGTCAGGTTTAAGGGCAGTGTGGTGTAAGCATCATCCACTACCTTTGTCCTCTTGTCCTCCCCCAATTCAGTGGCCACTAAATGGTAACACCCTGTAGGCCCAGCGTGTGGAGGCCTGGCAACCATTCTGTTACTGGTCAGCGCCTGGACCTGACAGCCCAGCAACCTGGGTCTGGTCTCCCATCCTAAATAGGCCACATAGAGAGTAATTAATAGTGAAAACAGAAACAGGAGATTTATTTAATGTGGCCACATTAGGAAGAACAATGAAGGGGTCCCGTGACCTCCTAAGTCCATCTTTAGGGTCTTGACAGGAGGTTCAGGTTTGAATAGAAGGCAAGAGCTGTGCATAGTTAACCAGTCCTTATCAAGGTGTGGTCCTGCCCATCACTGTCTAGTCTCTAGCCTCTCCTTCAAGGTGAATGACAAGTTGTCAGTGTTGTGTGAAATCTCTTATCTAGGAGACAAGTTTCTCCTCTGGCTGGCAACAGGACCTCTCACCATGAGATTCCTGGAGTTCACAGTTTCAATGGTCTGATAGCCATGAAGAGGGGTACAAGTGTCTCCTTAGAGTATCTTCATTCCTGCCAGGTCAGTTCCAATGCTGACACTTCTTCTATGAACTGGCACCTTCTCTAAGTGGAACTGCACAGTCATCTGCCCTTTTATGATTAGTCTCTAGCCTTAAACTGACAATGTTTCAAACTCAAGTCATCAAATTGGACCTCTATTTTCCTTTCTTGAAATCAAGTCCCTGCTCAGAACATGAAGGGGTTCTGAGGTGGTCAGAATCAAGAAGAGGGACTGCCTGGGGATACTGCTGGAGCAGGCACAGCATTCTGTGCTGTGTGCCAGTGAGCTCTTCTCTCCACAAGCCCAGACATGCTCTAGCTGCATTACCGAGCTAGACACAAGAAGACAAAAGCCGGGCTGGGAGTATGACTCAGAGGTAGGAAACATGTCTAGAATACAGAAGGCCCAGCACACACACACACACACACACACACACACACACACACACACACACACACACACCATCTTCCTATTTCTGAATCTCTAAAGGTAAAAGAATGAAAAGTAGAGATGAATTGGGTGTGACACATACCTATCATCCCCACACTTGGGAGGTGGGGACAGGAGGATCTAAAGTTTGAGGTCATCCTTGGCCTCATAGTGAGTTGGAGGCCAGCCTGGGCTACTGGGGACCCTGCTTCAAAGTATAAAGTAGGGGCTGGGAAGATGGCTTAGTGGTTGAAGGTGCTTGTTTGCAAAGCCTGATGACCTATGGGTTCAATTCCCTAGTACCCACCTGAAGCCAGATTGACAATGTGGCACATGCATCTGGAGTTTGTTTGCAGTGACAAGAGGCCCTGGTGTGCTCATTATTCTCCCTCCCTCCCTGTCTCTCTCTCTCTCTCGCTCTCTCTCTCTCTCTCTCTCTCTCTCTCTCTCTCTCTCTCTCAAATAAGTAAATAAATAAAATATTTTTAAAAGAAAATAAACAGGGCTGGAGAGATGGCTCAGCGGTTAAGGCACTTGCCTCCAGTGCCTAAGGCCCTGGGTTCAATTCCCCAGGACCCACATAAGCCAGACTCACTCTCTCTATCTCTGTATTTCTCTGCTTGAAAATGAATAAATCAAATATTTTAAAAAAAAATAAAAAAAAAATAAAAAAAAATAAAAGAAAATAAACAAAAAATTAAAGGCACACAAACTCGAGGGAAAAAAATGTTCCAGTATGTCTGGCCAAGGATAATGATCAGAAGCTTATGAAAAGGTTAGGAGACAGCTTTCAGTAAAGCACTTGCCTTGCAAGTATAAGGACCAGAGTTTGATTCCTGGAACCATAGTTAAAACAAAACAAAACCTGGGCTTTGAGGAGAGTACTTATAATCCAAGCACAGAGAGACAGGGATAGGCAGATAATTGGGGCTCACCAGATAGCCAGTCTAGTCTAGTGAATTCTAGGCCAGTGAGAAACCCTGTTTCCAAAAAACAACAAAGGTGTACATGGGCTGGAGAGATGGCTCAGAGGTTAAGTATACTTCATGCACAAGCATGAGGGCCTGAGATGACCAGAGTTCAAGTCTCCTGATCCCATGTAAAGCAGCTGGGTGTGGCCATGCACACCTGTAAGCCCAGCCCTACAGGGGAACAGAGACCTGAGAATCTGTAGAGCCGCTCTGGAATTAGTGAAAAGAAACTATGACTGAAAACAAGATCATGTGGAAGTGTGATGGAGAGAACACCTGACGTTCCACTCTGGCACTGCAGTGAGTGTATGGGGCACACACATGTGCATACACCACACACACATACACACAATCACAGATGACAAAAGAAAAGATGTACAACGCTTAAGGAACAACACCCAAGGTAGTCTTCTGGCCTACCCACATGTACACATATACGTGCACGCACACACACACACACACACACACTGTGCTTACATGCGTTCATCATGAAAAGATCAGAGAGAACTTGACTAAGCAATCACAAAAGAGGAAATTCAGAGCCGTGCCAGTGATGACATGCTGCAGTCACCTTCACACTGCTGGACACACAGCAGACCAGAAGCAGCTTATGGGAGGAAAGTTGATTTCTGGCTTACAAAGTTCAGGGGAAGTTCTAGAAGCTGGCTCACTTCAGCATGCATCACAGCAGAGAGAGAGAGAGAGAGAGAGAGAGAGAGAGAGAGAGAGAGAGAGAGAGAGAGAGAGAGAAACGAACACCAGCAAACACCAACAGCCAGAGCCCAAACTGACCCAACACACCTAGTAGGGCTGGACTCAAAATCCACCCCCAGTGACACCTCCTCCAGCCTGGCTGCTGGAAACTCAAGTTACTGACTTGCATGGTGGCCTACACCTTGAGTCCTAGCACTTGGAGGAAGACGTAGGAGGATCGCTGTGAGTTTGAGGCCACCCTGAGATTACATAATGAATTCCAGGTCAGCCTGGGCTAGAGAGGCCCCACCTCGAAAAGCAAACAATACAAAAGTATCTCAGGTTACAGGGGATACACGTTCACATCCAAACTATCACATGAGAGAAATGAAATTTTAACCAGAGGTATCATTTTCTGTCTCAGGAAAATCAGTGAGGTGGGTTCAGTTTTGATTTGCACAGCACTTGGGACTCCCAGCACACACTGGGTGCAGCATCGATGGTCTCTCTGGTAAATGCCCAGGCTGGGGTGTGTTCAGTACCTCTGGCAAACCACTGCAATGGTAGATTAAGAGCTTGTTGCCAGCCTGTCACTAGCCAGTGAGAGAACACATCAGAGCAAAGGACCTTTCTTTCCAGTAGAGAAGCAGCGGCACTTGCATTGTGATCACAGGTTCATGAAGAACACAGGTGACAGGAAACAGCCTAGATGCCCAACAAATGGTGGGAAAGGAAGAGGGGCCCAAGAATTACAACTAGTGCCCAGGTGGGATGAGATGATGATGACCATGAACTTGGGAACACACACCAAAAAAGAAAGTCAGTTCTGGGATGGGGAGATGACTGAATGGTTAAAGGTGCTTGTTTGTAAAGCCAGCCAGCCTGGTTTCAATTCCCTAGTACCCAGGTAAAGCCATGCACATGCACATGCATCTGAAGTTTGTTTGCAGCAGCAAGAGACCCTAGCATGCCTGCTCCCAAAAGTAAAAATGTAAAACATAAAAGAAAAATCAATTCTGGAAGCCAGGTGTGGTAGCTCATACCTAGAATCCCAGCACTCAAGAGGTTGAGGTAGGAGGATCACTGAGTTCAAGGCCAACTTGGGCCAGAGTGAGACTTTGCCTCAAAAGCAAACAAAAAATAATAAAATAAGAAAGGGAATTATGGGAAGACTGGATACAAAGTGAAAAAAAAAAAAACAGAATGGGGACTGAAGAGATGGCTCAGCAGTTAAGGTGCTGGCCAGCAAAGCCTAATGACATGAGTTCAATTCCCCAGTACCCATGTAAAGCCAGATGCACAAAGTGATATAAGCATCTGGAGTTTATTTGCAGTTGGCTGGAAGCCCAGGAGCACACTGAAGGGAAGATACAGCTCTATCTGAGCCTGGGAAAATGTTTTACATATCAGACACAGGATTCTACCTAGGAAGACCTGAGAGAATGTTTTACATATCTGACAGATCCTACCTCTGATAAGCCCCTTTTGAAAAGAGTTTAACACCCCAGCCCAATCCACATTTATAGGCCTCTGGATAGACTGTCACTTAGGGTCTCTCTATGTTTTCCCAGGCTGGTCTCTAAATGGTGGGCTTGAGTGATCCTCTCATCTCAGCCTCAAGTAGCTGGACTACAGGCACATATCCCCACAGGGGCTGTTTCCCACCTTCCTCACTGCCATGGTTAGGCGTGGTTTCAATGTGTCCCGAGGCTTCACAGGAATCTAATCCCCACCCTGAGGCACTGAGAAAGTAGAAACTTAACTCAAATAGGGTGTTCAAAGGTGGGTCCTCTGGGAGGTGATTAGGGTTAAGTAAGGTGGTCAGGATGAAGCCTTGTGGTCACATCTTGGTGACTCCAAGAAAAGGGAAGAAACCAGGAGATTTATGTACACATGTGCTCCCTGTCTCTCACTCTGGCTACCCTAGGACTCAGCCTGTAAGAAAGCCATCAACAGATCCAGCCTCTCAACCTTGGGTCAAAACCGTAAGGACAAGTTAAATTCTTTATAACTTATCTAGTGCGTGATATTGTGTTATTAGAACAGTTAATAGGCTAAACATTAGTTCTCTGTTCACAAGAAATATGCTTGTTAACAAGTAGTCTATAATAAAGATGCTTATTTTGTTTTCATAATTTTTTACAGTGGCATTTCTTTTTTTAATATTTTATTTATTCATTTTCAAGCAGAGAGAGAGAGAGAGAGAGAGAGAGAGAATGAGAGAGAGAGAATACCAGGGCCACCACCTTGTGGGTCTGGCATATGTGGGTACTGGGGAATTGAACCCAGGAATTTAGGCACTGGAGGCAAGTGCCTTAACCACTGAGCCATCTCTCCAGCCCCTTGTTTCCATAATTTTAGCTGTTATGAAAAGCAAATGATGGGGCCAAAGCCCCTTTGAAGGTTGTCCTACCCCAACTTTCCCCCCTTACCTCTCAAAGTCAGAATCACTAAGGAGGGAAGGAAGGCTTTAGCCAAATGTCCAATATTCTCTGCTCCACACAGAACACAAAACTGAACAAAAGGTCCAGTCCATAAAGCACCGTTTACTAACCACCCTCAATGCAACAGGACAATACGGGCTACTTATACATCTCATCACCTCTGTGTTCCCACAGCCCAGGAAAGGCACATCTACCGTCACATCTTAAAGGTACAGCAGGAGAGCCCACAACTGTGCAGCATGACTAAGGCCAAACCATGCAGAGGCAGGCAAGAAGACATCAATGTCAGTTTTCCTCCACATCTTGCAGCCATACACTGCCAACAATGACACTCCTCAGAACCATAAGCTGAACATCCAGGAGCCCACAGAGACCATGACCCTAAAAGCTCTCCTGTCTCCCCAAACATGGCCAGTCCAACAGGGCCCCAATCTCTCTGGCCGCATACTTACAAGAGCTCTGGACAGGGGAGGTAAAAGGGCTCATAGGAGACCGGCAGCCAGTTCTTGCCATACTCCCTGGAAAGGAAACCATCTGTTGAGTTCATTTTGCCCTCGACGCTGACACTCTTTTGGTACACTGGTGAACCCCTCCCCCCACGGCACATTTGGGGAGCAGGCTTATCATTCCACAGTCTAATAACTGCAGAGGACAAGTCCTCTAGCATGTGGGTGTCTATTCACCCATACAGACATTCACTTCCGGGGGTGAATGTGTCCTTCATGCTTCCTTTCCCCAAACATAGGACTGAGGCACAGAGGATGCCCATGGAATTTTTAGATGGACAATCTAGGTAGGGGACATGGCAGGTCCAAGACTAGGAGGCCAGTGCAAGGCCTCCAAATTCCAAAACGAGTCTGGCTGAGGCTGAGGAGGTAGGTGAGTTGGTGGAACATGGAAAACTTTATGAGGATCAAGATTTGGGGTGACATGCAGAGTCAAGGAGGAGTTCTGGTGTATAAGTGGGAACTCACCACAAGGCCCAGAAGCTCATGCTGGCCAACAGACACAATGCCAGTCTCAGGGTCAGTGTCCGACGGGACATCTCTGGGCACCGTCAGAGAAGTCTTTTCCTCTCAGAGCTATGAGACTCTAAGTTTGCTTCTGGGGGAGGTCCCCAGGAATTCCTGCAAAGAAAGGCTCTTACTCCAGCATAATGGGACCCACTCCTGTAGCCCTGGCCCCTCCTGGGCCCACTCATCTGAAGAAAGGAAGATGCCCACCCAGTCTTTCCTCCCACGGTTGAACTTTCGGGCTTAGCTCTGGGAGGCAGGCGGCTGTGGTTCAGGGTTTAGCTGGAGCCTTCAGCTTTCCACGAGACCATCTTCCCCAGTCTGCGGCCCCTGTTTAGGCCCCACTGTCCTTCTATGAGCAAAAGCAAGAAGGCTGGCACAGCACTCCCGGGGACACCGATGCAGAGGGGCAGGTTTAGACGTCCCAGGCCGATCGCAGGGGAGGACAACAGGCACACCCAGTCCCTTCCCCCCCCCAGGGGAAGGCAGTCGCGGGACACCGGGAGGAGGAGTCACTTCGCTCTCCCGGGCTCGGTGACTTCGACAAGTCACCCCCGGCCGAGCCAGCTGCACTCGGCGGCTCGGGTCTCCGCTCACCTTGGCGAGCTCTCCACGGTCTCTCCCCGCGGGGCTCGGCGCCCAGCCCTTCCGACCCCGCCGAGCACCGGACGCAGGCAGCTCCGCAGAGCCCGGGACTTCCGCCCCTCACCCGGGTCCGGGGTCCTCCTCCCCGGCTCTGGCGAGGCGCGGCGCGGAGCGGCGCGGGGCGGAGCCTCAGGGTCACCGGGCGCACTCACCTCAGCGGACTCACCTCAAGGACGTATTCCAGCCTAAAAGTCGGGGGCGCAGCTGGGCCGCACCTCCGCGACTCCCCGGGAGACGCGCCGGGCAGAGCGGGACAGCGAAGCGCCAATCCCCGGGCTGGGCGGGGTCCGTCCAGGTGGGGGATTCTACACGCTCCGCCCGCTCGTCACAGGCCTCGGCCCCGCCCACCAGCCGCAGCCCACCCTCGCGGCCCGCCCATCGGCCGCAGCTCCGCCCCATCACCGCGCCCCGCCTACTGGCTGAAGCCGGGTCGAGTCAACGGTCTCAGCTCAGCCCCATCGTCACGCCCCGCCCACCGCATCAGCCCCGCCCACCAGCCGCAGTCCCGCCCCGTTACTGCGCTCCGCCCATCCTATCAGTCCCTCCTCACACGCCCCGCCTACCGCATAAGCCCCGCCCACCAGCTGCAGCCCCGCCCCGTCACCGCGCCTCGCCGGTCGCATCAGCCCCACTCACACGCCCGGCCCACCGCTGCAGCCCGCTCATACGCCCCGCCCCTCTCTGCCCCCGCCCACGCCACAGCCCGCTCACACGCCCAGCCCACCCTCGGTCCCGCCCACCACCACAGCCCAATCACACGCCCCGCCCACCCCACAGCCCAGTCTCCAGCTTTCTGGAACTGGGCCTCTGAAGCAAACCGGGCAGAAACGAGACAAGTTTTTTGTAACTTCCAGGCAGTCATGGGAGAGGAGAATCAGGGCTTCAGAGCCTGGCTGCTGTCGCCTCTCCAGGCTAAGGGACCTCTAGCAGGTCCCAGGTGTCCAGCAGGGCTGGCCGTGCTCACCCCAGGGCACAGTTGACCAGGGTCGGCCAGGGGCAGGGGCTCGGAGCAGAGGCCTCTGCTAGGCACTGGGGGAGGGAAGGAGGAGACAAAGGGCAGGACCCGGGGGGTCAAGGAGGGCGAGAGTGGTGAGCAGCCCTGGGAGGAAGCAGCAGCTTGGGAGAGTAAGTGCGTCCAGTCCTGGCCCTGAGAAGTAATGGATTTGCTCAGGGTCCCGTGTAACCGGAAGCCAGAGAGCCTCGGTTTCCCTTGGGAACTGTTTCCTGTCTGCAGGTGCCCAGCACTAGGTGCTCGCTAGGGAGCCAGCGGAGAGTGCTGGGTGAGGGGCATGCTAGGGGATTGTTTGGTTTGGTTTTTAGCTGCCGGCTCCCTAGGACCCCAAACCCGATTTTCCTTTCCTCGGCCTCACTTTCCCTTTTCTGTGCTGGGGATTGAACCTAGGGCAAGGTATGCTGGGCAAACGCCCATCGCGGAGCCCCATCCTCAACTCTTCCTGACTTGTTTTTTTATTTGCGAGTTGTGTGTGTGTGCGCGTGCGCGGGGGTGGACACAGGGCTTGCCGCTGCAAATGAACACCAGGTACTTGCACCACTTATTGTATCCAGCTTACATGGGTGGCTTGGAAATTGAACCCCTGCCGGCAGCCGGCAAGATTTGCAAGCAAGTGCTTTTAACCGCTGAGCCTTCCCATTTCCAAGAGTAAGCACTGTGCTGGCCAGGAATAGAACTTGGTCAAGTGCTTGGAAGACAGCTATGCTCATCACTAAACCACCGGCGCACATTGATTTGTTTTCTTGACTGGTGTTCCTTGGGGTGCTGGTACCTCTCTGGTAACTGTTCTTTAATAAAGAGATAAGGAAGCATCTGGACTCTGCCTGCTGGCCCATTCCCCAGCCTGCTTCAATTTGCATCCTCCCTAACCCTAAACTTTAGAGGACAAATTTAACTTAATGTCTGTGATGGCCTGAATAAAGCTCATGGCAAGGTGGGAGATCAAAAGGATGCTCCATCATTAAAAATAGATTAAGCATCAGCTAGGAGGGAAAGGCTGGAAGACTTGAGGTGGTGCAGGTGTATTTGGGTAGAGACTGGATGTGTTCAAGGTTACCAGCAGGAGGACCCAAGAGGACTAAACTGAGGTGAATTAGTGCCTGCTTGTCAGTCCTTTCTCTGCATCTCTTCTCCTTCTCCACTCACCTCCCTCTTTCGCTCCATATGTAAATGTAGCTTTAAAACTTTAAAAAATATTTTATTATTTATTTGCAAGGAGAGAGAGAATAAGAACGGGCATGTCAGAACCTTTAGCCACCGCAAACTCCAGATGCATGCACCACTTTGTGCATCTGGCTTTACATGGGTGCTGGGGAATTGAACCTGGACCATTGGGCTTTGCCACTGAGCCATCTCTCCAGCCCTCTGAAGCGTGTGGATGTGTCTGTTGTATGTTCCTGTGTGAAGGCTAGAGGAAGACACTGGCTGTCCTCTGTCACTCTTCCCACTTACTTTCTTAAGACAGAGTTCCTCACTGAACCTGTAGCTTTCTGTTTTTCAGTTATACTGGCTGATCAGGGAACTCCGGCAATCCACCTGTTTCAACTTAACTCGACACTTGTTGTTTTAATAAAAGAAGAAAAAGGACTGGTCCAGGTCTGGCTGGAGTTTTTCCAGGGCTGCTTCTGTTCCCCAGTGAGCCTGTGGGAGAGTGTGTGGAGGGGGGGAAGAGGCGCTGGGGCACCGATCTGGGAGACGGGTGGAGGCGTGTCCAGCTGGGTAGCACGAGGCACCAACCGCTCCGGGTTATTGCTCTGGAAGTGGCTGCTGGGGCTGCTGAGGCTGGCACCGGGGCCGAGGCCACTCCATACCGGCGGCACGGAGGTGATGGCAGTGGCTAGGAATGAGGCATGTCCATGGGCCTGAGAGCCCACGGAAGTGTCACAGCTCTGTGTGTGTTCAGCTCTGGAAGCATGGCTTCCTAGGGGAATCATTCCCCATGTGTTACAGCGCAGTAATGGGCAAAGACCCGGGAAAAAGCATCCATGGCAAGAAGTCCCATGATAAGGAATCCCAATCACTCTTTATTGTAGCAGTATCATGGGTTAAATAGAAATTGAGGAGGAGGGAGGGAAAGAAATGAGCAACAAGGATTAGCAGAGATCAGTAACCTGTGAATACCTGCTTTGCATGTGGACGTGAGCTTGGGCACGTATCAGATGGTGGGGGTACCTTCTAGGCACAGCTGGGGTGCGAACCTGGGTCCATGTGGCATGCTTTTTGGGGGGTAGGGGGTCTCAGAGTTGAGGGTAGAGACAGGGAAGCGCCTACCGGGGTTAGCCACCGGGGTTTCTGACCTCATTCAACACCCTCTTAACCCTTTGTCCTCTGTGCCCTTCTTAAGCAATACCAACAGCCACTGGGATCACAGGCATTTACAACTAGGCCCAGTTTTTTTTTTTCAAGGTAGGGTCTCTCTGTAACCCAGGCTGACCTTGAATTCACTATGTGGGTGGCTTTGAACTCATAGCAGTCCTCCTACCTCTGCCTCCCAAGTGCTGGGATTAAAGGTATGCACCAACACGCCTGGCTCTGTGCTCAGTTTTTTATATGGTGTTGGAGAATAAACTCATATTCTCAAGCTTGTGCCGCAAGCGTTCTTGCCTGATGAGTCATCTCTCCAGTCCCTATATATAACTTTTCAAAACTATTGACTATTATTTAGATATGTATAGAAGAGGAGGCAGGCCACTGAAGCAGAGGCCCAGATCAAGGCCCTTACTCCTGGCTGTCAGTGAGATAAGGTCCCACCTGTTAGGCTGAGAGCTCCAAGGACAGAAACGTGTGAGTGCTTACTGTTGTATTCCAGAGCTGGAAGCTGTACACAGGGCTCTGATGCATGAATGAATGACTGCTTTATGTATTGGGTTATCATTGATAAAACTATAACACCTGCCTCATTGGGAGGGTCACACTGATTCATTCTTCCATTCATTCTGGAAACAGTAAGTTCATCCTGTGTGCCAGGCTCTGTCCTGGAGGCTTGACAATACAGCATTGAACATGTACAAGCCCCGTTCATGAATAGCTGACTCGAGTGGGGTTAAGTGAGGGAACACAGGCTGTAGCCTGAGCTCAGCTGAGGAGTAGCTTGAATGGACAGGACAGGCCATCTACAAGTTCAACTTCAGCAGCTAAGGACCTAACCAGAGTAGGACCTATGGCTGAGCATAGAGGGTGGATATAAATTAATGAACAGAAATTAAGCAAGGTATACATTAAGTAAGGTATACATATGTAATAATTTAACAGAACCGGATAGTCCAATTTGTTTCCATGTTTCTCAAATTCATCTTTAAAGTCTTTCCATCATGGGGCTCATTAGGAAATTAAGCAACATATGAATATTTCAGGTGAATATCAAATTAAGTACTTAAGACATACTTTTATATTTCAGAAGGGATTCTTAATTTTTCCACCTTTTTTGTTTGTTTTTTGTTTTATTTTTTGAGGGTCTTGCTCTAGCCCAAGCTGACCTGGAATTCAATATGTAGTCTCAGTCTGGCCGTGAACTCACAGTGGTCCTCTACTTCTGCCCCCTGAGTGCTGGGATTAAAGGCATGAACTACCATGCCTAGCTAATCTTTCCATCTTTTAAAAAATAAAAAAATGGTGTCTAAATGTGAGTTTATGTAGTTTTTGTGTTGGTGGTGATGTGTGTGTATGTGTGTGTGTGTGTGTGTGTGTGTGTGTGTGTGTGTGTGTATGTGTGTGTACAGATACACCCTGTACACATCTTGCTGAGACCAGAGGACGTTGGGGAGTCTGTCATTCTTCTGCATTGTTTTTTGAGACAGAATCTCTCACTGAATCTGGAGCTACCATTTTATGTGTTCACAGTGGACACAAAAACAAGTGGACAGTGTTACTCAGAATAACACCTAAGGTGTCCTCTGGTCTCCATATGCACATGCGCCCCCACACATGAGTGCACCCACACTAGAACAGCAGTCCAGACCTGCTGACCAGTGAGTCCCAGCGAATCTCCATTCTCCACTCCCCACCGAATAGGGGACATACCCAGCTGTTTGTGTGGGTGTTGGGGATTGAATTTAGGACAAATCAGGCCCTCATGCTGTGTAGGAAGTGCTCTTACTCACTGAGCTATCTCCCCACCCCCAAACTTGTTCTACTTTGTGGCCCCTTTTTAACCCAAGGGGGAAAATAATTTTTTTAATATTTTATTTATTATTTATTTATTTGAGAGAGAGAGAGAGAGAGAGAGAGAGAGAGAGAGAGAGAGAGAGAGAGAGAGAGAGGCAGAGAGAGGTAGACAGAGAATGGATATGCCAGGGCCTCCAGTCACTGCAAATAAATTCCAGACACACGTGCCACCTTGTGTTTCTGGCTTTCCATGGGTACTGGGGAATTGAACTTGGGTTCTTCTGCTTTGTAGGAAAATGCCTTAACCACTAAGCCATCTCTCTAGCCCACCAATTTTTTTTTGAGGTAGGGTCTCACTGTAGCCAACGCTGACCTGGAACTCACTCTTAATCCTCCATGCTAATCTCAAACTCACAGTGATTCTTCTACCTCTGACTCCTGAGTGCTGGGACTAAAGGCAAAGGCTAACTGAGGAGGGAGGACCCTGCCCCAGAGTGGTAGCACCTGCCTGTAACAGCCCAGATATTAAAAGAGCCCAGGAAAAACCAGAGTTGCTCCCTGGCTTCTCTTCCTGTTGGTTGAGTGGATCTACCCTGTTGCCATCATCCTTCACTCACATCAGATCCCTGTTTCTTCAGCCTTCCAACACAGACTGAAGACCAGGAATCCTCCAGGCCTTCAGTACCAGATTGGGACTACTGAGGCATCGGCCTTGTGGATTGAGCAGCTACTGGGTTCTCAGCCTCTCCAGCCTAGAGGCAGCCATTGCTGGACTGCCCAGACCATGTCATATAAGCCAATCTAATAAATCTTCTTTGTAATATCTATTCCTACTATCAGTTCTGTTCCTCTAGGGAATTCTAATTCGGCACCATCAGGACAAGGGAATGATACAGTGAATTGTATGCCATCTCTTACCTCTCAAACCTACAGTAATTTCCCCCCAGCCCCTAAAATTAGAAATCCACGAGATAGCCTGGTAGAAGAAGCTCTGGATTTCATGGCGACTCAGCAATAGCACCCTCGTGTCCTCTCTCACCACTCAGTTTGTGAACACAGCTCCTGGTAAGGAGGGTGGTTGTCTCTGCCTGTTTCTAATGGGCTTGTGTGGGACACTTAAGTTTACATATGAAATGTCCTCCACATGTCTTTGAACACTTGGTGTCCAGCTGGTTGTACTATTTTGGAATGTTATTGATCTCTTGAGATTGCCACCTACCTTTTGTATCATGTCTCCTTGAAACTGTGAGCTAAAACAAAACTCTTAAATTGTTGCTGTCATGAAAGCAGAAGGGGCCTTTTTGTGGGGAGGAAGGTGACAGTGTGTGTATGTGGAAGGATGAGAGAGTAATGAGGGAGGTGAATAAAAGCAAGGTACAATGACATGTATGGGTGAAAATGTCCTGATGAAACTCATTATTTTGTACACTAAAATAATAATAAAGAAAAAAGGACGAGAAGATATCTCAGTGGATAAAGTGCTTACCTTGTAAGCATGAGGACCTGGGTCTGATCCCCAGTACCCATGTAAAATATTAGGTATGGCAGTGTACACCTGCAATCCCATCACCAGGAAAGTAAAGACAGGGAGGATCCCTGGGGCTCACTGGCCAGTCTAGTCTAGTTGGTGAGCTCCAGGCCAGTCAGAGACCCTGTCTCAAAAACAAGTGGACAGTGTTGCTCAGAATAACACCTAAGGTTGTCCTCTGGCCACCATATGCACGTGCACCCACACACACGAGTGCTCCCACACTGTGAACACATACACACACACAAACGTATGAAAAAAGAGAAATAAAAGAATGTTGCTTTTGTCAGATAGTTTGCCAAAGAGATAAGTAACTAGATATTTTGTCAAACTGATAGGAAAAGTAACTAATACAAGACACCTCCATTGTCCAAACAGGGGGATCCAGTGTCCCTGGTAGAGGGGATGCACTACAACATTTAAAATGTGGTGTCACACAGGCTGTCACATTGCCATCAACACTCCTTAGTGGACCACGAACAGGGTTTGTGGGTGCTGCAGTCAGTTTCTCCTTGCTGTGACAAACATCCAACCAGAAGCAGCTTGTAGAAGGAAAGGGTTTATTTTGGCTTACAGACTCAAGGGAAAGCTCCATCATGGCAGGGAAAATGATGGTATGAACAGAGGCTGGACATCACCTCCTGGCCAACGTCAGATGGACAACAGCAACAGGAGAGTGTGCCCAACACTGGCAAGGGAAAGCTGGCTGTAACATTCATAAGCCTGCCACCAACAACACACCTCAAACAAGGTTCCAATTCCCAAATTGTCACCATATAGGAATCAAACATTCAGAACACATAAGTTTATGGGGGACACCGGAATCAAACAACCACATTCTGCCTCTGGCCCCCATAAACTGATAACCATCCATGATATAAAATGCAATGTACCCAGTTCAACTTTAAAAAGCCCCTATAGTTTTTTTAAAATCAATCTCAATGATGTTCAAACATCCCCAGAGTTCAAGGTCTTTTAACTGAGCTGTAATACAAAAAAACCCATAATGGCACAGAATAAACATTCACACTCAAAAGATGACATTGGGCATAACAAAGATTGAACCAATACAAGTTTTAAAATAAGGTAAATATCAAATTCTATAACTCCAAGTCTGACAACTCTAACCAGTAACAAGTCTCCAAATCCAATAATTCTAACCAGTGATGAGTCTTTGGAGTTCCAACTCCACCCCTCCAACCAGGCTACTCACAGTTCCAGAAAGCTCCACTCGGTGCTGGCAGCTGTCCTTGGCAGCCATCTCATAGTCCTGGTATCTCCACTGGGTCTTGACTGCAACCCATGGTTCATCCTTGTGGCTCCATCCAGAATCCACACAGGTAATCCAACAAGTCTTCCTCACACTGCCCATGGCCATTTCCAAAAACCAAAACCCAGTTGCAAATCCAATGACCAGGTGGGCAACTATTGTGGTCAGCTTTCTAGTTGCTGCACAGAAAGAACCCCCCCAAAAAGTGACTTGTGGAGGAATGGGGTTATTAGGCTTACAGACTCAAGGGTAGACTCCATCCTGGCAGGGAAAATGATGGCATGAGCAGGGGGTGGACATCACCTTTGCCACAGCACTGGAAACAGTGGCAGGAAGGTGTGCCAAATACTGGCAAGGGGATACTGGCTTATAATCCCCAAAATCCTGCTCCAGCAACACAACTCCATCAAGGTTGTAAAATCCAAACTGCCATCAGCTGAGGATCGATTACCCAGAACACATTCATTTGTTTGTGGGGGACACCTGGATCAAACCATGACAGCTACCAACTTGATAATCCAGGGGGTAATAGAGCCAACATTGAAAGAGCAGGAAACCTTCAGCACTCAGGCCCTTTACTTCAAAGAATCCACATTTTTCCTGCTGTCCAAATGCAGATCACCTGGCCCAATCTCAATGGTTGTAATTTCTCAAACAATCACAGCTGAATGGGCAGCAATTTGAGCCCAAAGATTTCATTTATTTCTGTGCCATCTCCATCTGCTCATACCAGTCCATTTCTATACAAAGCAACCTGCACAAGTTCTCAGGACACAGGCAGGCAGAACACAGCAAGCCTCTTACACAAATTGCTTCTAGACCAGACCTGACAAAGTTCCCTCTCACCCTCCATTAGCCAAACTTAGTTCTCACTGCATTCAAGTCTTTCAACTCTGACCAGAATGGTCAATGAAGCTGTACTTACAACACTGCAAGGCATCTCTTAGGCCAAGGTTTCAAATCCTTCCACATTCCTCCAGAAAACCAGTTCCAAAAGGCCAAAGCCACAGAATAAAGGTTCTAGCAGTAACAACTCTATTCCTTGGCATCAAATTGACTGTTGCAGTCAGCTTTCTCACTGCTGGCAGAAAGAACCAAACCAGAGGCAAGCTTGTGTGAGAAAGGGATTTATTTTGGCATATAGACTTGAGGGAAAGCTCCATGAGGGCAGGGAAAATGATGGCATGAGCATAGGCTGAACATCACCTCTTGGCCAACATCAGGTGGACAACAGCATCAGAAGACTATAACAAACACTGGCAAGGGGAAGCTGGCTATACCATAAGCCCACCACAACACATCTCCAAAAAGGTTCCAATTCCCAAATTGCCATTAGCTGGGGATCAAGCATTCAGAGCACAGAAGTTTACGGGAGACACTGGAATCAAACTACCACAGTGGGGTTGGCTTGGACTTCAAATAAAGCAGACATTAGAGGGCAACTTCTCTAGTGGAGCCTATATTGTATAGTCTGCGGTGTGTGTGTGTGTGTGTGTGTGTGTGTGTGTGTGTGTGTGTGTGTGTACTATGTCAGACATGAAAAGTGTTTCAGTGGGGAGAGAGGCCAGGAGCAAGTAAGGGATAGGTGACACTGACCAGGTATGATGAGGAGTGGAAGGAGTGGTTCTGGGGAACCCAGATACTTGTGCAGGTGCCTCTTGGTCTGAAACACCTGCTTGGCACTCCAATCTCTCCAGGGAGGGGAAACAGGGAGCTAGGCAACATGTGCCACAGGCCTAGAGCGACCTGGCTTAAGGCTTTCTGCGGCCTGCTGGCCAGGAGGGATCTTGGCAGCTGATTTCCACTTCAAACTGGGGGAGCTGTATTCCCACCTAAGAGGCTCCTTTGTGAACTAATGATGGTTTGCCATCAAGTTCCTCCTGGTACACTGATGTAGCACCCTTGTCCCTGGGCTGGCCATGCCAGATGGTGACCTCACCCACTACATTGGTTACAAAATACCCGAGAAATGCAACTGAGGAGGGAAGGGTTTGTTTTGGCTCACAGTTGAGGCCAGCGTGGCAAAAGGCACTGTGACAAGAGCAGCTCTAGCTGTGGCAGCAGGAATGCAAGGGGTGCTCACATTGCATCACAATCAAGATGCAGAGAGAGAATGCTAATGCTTAGCTGTCCTTCTCTTTGCTCTTTTTTTATTCAGTCTGGGATCCCAGCCCCCAGTTAGGGTGGGTCTTCTCTTCTCAAGAAACCTCTCTGGGAACACCTTCCCAGACCCAGACACTCCCAGAAGCATGTCCTCTAGGTGTTTCTAGGTCCAGTCAGGTTGATCATGGAGATTAGCCATTGCATCCAGTCAACTGCTTAGGCTCTACGGTTCCTTTCGAGGTGCCAAGTGGCCTCCTGGCCTCCATAGGCCAGGGAGGCAGAAAGGAGGCAGCCCAGGGCTGTGCAGGTCATTCTGCTGTACAGAGCTGCTGGAGTACCTGTCCCTGGGAAACCCTAGCTGGGCAGGAGCCCCCAGCTATGCCATTCTCCCAGTAATGTTGGAGATGTCTCTTGTCTTCATATACTTTTTTTTAAAAAAACGACTTTTTATTGACAGCTTCCGTAAGTGTAGACAATAAACCATGATAATTCCCTTTTCCACCCCATTTCCTCCCTCTCAAATCCAGTCTCTAGTGAATCCCTTCTTTCCAACTTGTCTCTCTTCTATATTGATGCCACCATCTTTTCATCCTATTATGAAGGTCTTGTGTAGGTAGCATCAGGCACTGTGAGGTCATCAATGTCAAGGCCATTTTGTCTCTGGAAGTATGCATTGGAAGCAGTCCTTCCCTTCCTTTGGCTCTTACAATCTTTTTGCCACCTCTTCCTCAATAGACCCTGAGCCTTGGAAGTGTGATAGAGATGTCTCAGTGTTGAACACTCTATTGTCACTTCTCAGCACTATGGTGACTTTTGAGTCCCCCCCCAGTCTTCACTATACATTTGAGGTGGAATTTGGGGGCTCAGGGGGTTCCCCCAGACTTATGAGCCCCAAGTTTGAGTTCTGTCCTAATCTTTAATGAATAATAAAGATGTACTCAAGAAGGATAAATATGAATTATTGAGTTTATTTGGGGGAAAAACCACAAATTGTGGAGATTATTTAAGGGGAGTTGGGATCTGGGAAGGAAGGCCAGAATATGTTCTCATGTGGAAAGCATATTTAAGAAAGATGGAAGTTTAGGGGAAAACTGGAGTCAAGCTATAAACACATGGAAAGTATCTCATCATCTAAGAGAAACTAAGGCTCTCAGGGATACTGTGGGTAATGGGAATTGAACCCAGGACATCAGGCTTTGCAAGTAAGTGAGTTAACTGCTGAGCCATCTCTCCAGCCCCCTTTTATTTATTTATTTTTTTGAGATAGAGATCTCTCACTGAATTCATACTTCATTAATTGGGCCAACAAGCCCTGGGCATCTTCCTGTCTTCACTTCCCCTAGCATTATACATGGGCGTTATGGATCCAAACACAGCTCCTCAGGCTGGCAATCACTTTACCTCAGGTCCTGGATTTCTTCTTGCCTACAGTGGTCCTAGTGGAATGTTAATATGCTTCCCCAATGCTCTTTCTCATGAGCTTTGTTTTCAGTCAGTCTTTTTACTAATTCTGGGGCTTCTATTGAGGATCGCTGACAGTTCTTGAATCTCTGCTCCCCTACAGGAATAGGGTTACAGGCACATGCTGCCATGTCAAGCTGTTTATGTGGATTTGGTGGTTTGAACTTGGGTAGTCTTAGGCTCCCCCAGGCCCTCATGTTTGTGATGGAATTGCACTTAACCATTGAGTTATCTCTCTAGCCTGTAAATGAAATTTTAAAAGTGGTTTATGAGGTGTAATATACACGTTTATAGGTTAAGATAAAGACATAGATTAAAATGTTCACACTTTGTGCTTCTGGCTTTAATGGGCACTGGGGAATCTAACCTGGGCCATCAAGCTTTGCAAACAACTTAGTCATCTCTCCAGTCCTTAGTCACACAACACACACACACAGACACACACATACAAAGAGACAGAGAGAGAGAAGAATTCTTATTCTGTAGTCACAAAGAGATCATGACACAGACTTTGGCTGTAAACATGGCTATCAGTCTCATTGATGAGATTTCCTCAGGAAGGAATTACAGCTCTGTGCACACTCAGACCAGATCCACAGAGTGAAGGCTCCTTCCCTCTCCATGTCCCTTCATTTTCCCTTTTTCCTACCAGACCTCAGGAGGAAGGGGAGGCGTAGAGACTTCAGTCAAGTGTGAACTGGGGCCTGGGCATGGACATGTGACTCTAGGGTGTCCCACAGGTCCCAGGCTGATCCTGGGTCTTGGGAGGCAGGAGCACAAGGAGCCCTTGTCATGCTCATGGCTTGGGGTTCCTGGGGGAGGCACTTCCTACTGTGATGACCTTCTCCCTGGGACAACTTCCTGAGAGTGTCAAGGCATATTCCCACATGAGTGCTCTCCATTCACATCCATCCAAACCAAACTGATCACCAGAGCAGTGCAGGGGGAACTTCTGTGTGTGAGGAAGGGCAGGTCCTGCATCCAGAGCCATGGGCCACTAAGGTCAGGAGCAGAGAGCTGACCAGAGGACCATGCAGCTGCTTCTGCTCATCGTGGGGCTGAGCCAGCTCTCTGTGGTTGGAGCCATGTTGCCTCTGCTGACTCCTGCTAGTGCCAAACAGGTGATAACCCTGGGGAGGACTGAAGGCGGGAACACATAGCCAAGGTCAGACCCTCGCACATGGGAGTCACAGGAGGACTTCAAAGCTGTGCCCTGCCTTATGTTCTTGGTGGGGTCTTCCTAGTGCATGGGGCAGGGCTTGGGAGGGTCTGGTAGGACCAGTATGGTGTCTTTCTCCCACTATTTGGGCAACTATAGGCTGAAGGTTGGCTTACAGCAGTCTGGTCAGACTGTCCTTGGTGGGTGTGGTCAACACTGACACCTATAAAGGAGCTTGTGGGACCTTAAAAAGCTTCTTTTTGTACTTCAGATGGGATTATCATCAGGTGCTATGGGGCATGTTCAGGATGGCATGGCTGTAGACAGATGGGGTTACATTCAGAATTTCTTTTTCCTAATGAAAGGTTCATGCATGATCATGTACATAAAAGCAATAGATTTTCTAAGAATTTTGACTTTAAAATATTCCAGGGCCCAAGAAGATGGCTCAGAAATTATAGGCACTGGCTTGCAGTGTTCTGCCCTGCTTCAATTTCCCAGCCACCCATGTAAAACCAGATGGGCATTCATTTGCAGAAGTCAGAGACCCTGGCAGGGTGACTTTGGAAACTGCAGTGACACACACTCAGTTGGAACATGGCCACTGTGTCATCACCTGTGATTGGACGCCTCTCATGTTCTGTCTACTATGTCCCTGCCCTGTCCTCCTCTCTCATTTCTGTAATCATAAAGGCCAACCTGATTCTTCAAGTTACATTTGTCAATTTCCTCTGGGTGGCTACGCAGGACCCTGGTCAGAGTTGTTCCCAGGAGATATATTACCCAGGAGGCCCCTGCTCTGGCCTGTAAAGCTCTCCCTGCTTAGGATGGAGAGTATCCAGCCTAGGACTCCTTCTGATCTCCTCTGCCTCAGGCCCTCCAGCCTGCACTGAGACCCTCTCCAAGCTCCTCCTGCCTCTGCTCCCATGGATGCTCCAGCCAGACACCCCATTCCCTTGATTCCCCATCCCTACAACCCTACTCAGAGATGGTTTTCTGCTTCAGCTTTTAGGAAAGTGGTATATAAGGAACTGGTCAGGAGAAATGCCTATTCCTGAATGGCAGGAGAGTGACCCTCTGCCTGCCTTCAGCTTTGGGAGAAGTAGCTTTGATGAGTTAGAGTTCAGGATGAACCTCATGTGAGTACCATGTCCACCACTGGCTGTCCTCTCTGCTCCTGCATTTAAAACTTTTTTTTAAAAAGAATTACTTGCCAGGAGAGAGAGAGAGAGAGAGAGAGAGAGAGAGAGAGAGAGAGAGAGAGAGAGAGAGAGAGAATGGGCATGTCAGGCCCTCTTGCCACTGTAAAGTAACTCCAGACACATATACCACTTTGTACATCTGGCTTTACATAAAACTAGAGAATCATATCTGGGCTGTCAGGCTTTGCAAGCAAACACCATAACACCATTAACCACTGAGCAATCTGTCCAGCTCTGTTTCTGTGTTTTCTAACCCCAATCCTCACAGTGCATATGCTCCTTGACCTCAGCTAGTCAACATTTTATCACTTCTGTAACTGAAGAAAAGATGTTTGCAGGGACTCTGGGCACAGCAGACTGTGCAGGCACTTGCTGCAGTGACAGGAGGCTTCTTACACAACACTTCCCACTCCTGGAGAAGCCACTGCGGGCACTGTGCTCGCTGCTGTGCACTGTAGGGGACAGAGCCTTGGGGTCCTTCATGATTTCACTGGGTACCGTGGTCAGCAAGGAACCAGGGGAGAGCCAGGGCAGGTCCAGGACTTGTCAACTGGAACATGCCTTGGAAAAACATTTGGACACTCAGTGAAGGGCCTGGCCTTGGGAAATGGCTTGGGGTCGAAAAGCACCAGCCTGCCCTGAGCTCAGTGTGAGTTTAACATCAGCTCTGCTCTTGACCGGCCTCTCCCTGCTAGCACCTCCTGGATAACAGCTAGGACTGAGTGCTCATGCCAAGCTTGCCCTAGGACTGTGGCCTGTTGCTGAAGAGCCCAGAAGTCCTGAGCCTTAACAATTGCACAAAGACAGTGGCCTTTTAAAGAAAAACTTATGCATTGTTAATAGCTAGAAACACTGTATGAGCCAGTTTTCTGATGGTGCCACTGAGGGCCCTCCTCAGTGGGATTGCTGGAATGGTCTTTGGGATGGGGGAGGGGGAACAGCAGCCTTTTGATGGCTTCCAAGAACCCAGCCTAAACTGTGTGTGGGCCTGCTGAAGCCTTTGCTCCTCCTGGCATCTCCCTGACCAACCACAACCTTCTGCACCTGTCATAGGGAACCTCTGATGCCATCCTTAGGATCCCTTGACAGCTCTAGTCTCCATGCCTGGGGTGCCTGAGCATGGGGTTCTGGTCACAGAGTTAAAGAACCTGAGCTTGAACAGCTGGTGGGAGATCATGTATCAGGAAGCAATGGGGGAGGGGTGACTGATGGCTCTGGCCCTGTCATTGGGAGAAGGAAAGACTACAGAGGTGTCTTGGGAGAGCCATGCATGGACTCTGTGTTCCAGGAAGACCATTGACCGTGTTCAGTTCACGCTGCCCCTATATGAAGGAGAAGACCTCGGCACTTTCCTCACTTGTAAGTAGCTAGGTTCCCGTTCTTCTTTCAGTAGAAGCCCATGGGGGTCTCTGATGGTCAGGGGACTCCTGTGGTCCACAGGGTGGAAGCACACCATCTACATCCACTTCCTGCCAGGAAAGAGTTTCGCCATCACCTACTTCAGGGGCAAAATGAGCTATAAGTACTACAGGATAATGATGCTCATGGGTGCTTACAGATGCTTCCCAGCTTGATTTTGGACTCCTGGGCCCTGGCCATGGATCAGGTCCACTGCCCTCTTGCCAGGGACCTTGAATGCCCACCTGGGGAGCTGTGATTTCTGGAGTCAGTGGGATGGCCTCTCTTGCCTTCAGTTCTCATGTGACTAACCCTTGTGCCAGAGGCCCTCAATCTTGATCCAGCCAGCCCCTTAATTCTTCACCCCCTCATCTCCTTTTGGTGTGGTCCTGCTCTGAGCAGGGATCTGATTGGGTCCTACTGGGCAACAACTGGTGATGTACAGTTGTCATGGTGGCAAAATGGGGTCTGGCATCCAGACAGTAGAGACAGGAGCACTGCTCAACACTCTGCTGGACACAGGATACCCCCCATGGAGAGCACCCTTCCCCAAAGGTCAGCAGTGCCCAGTGCAGACCTGACAGCCAGCTGCCACCAGCGTCAACCCTGAGAGCCATATATGCATCCAGAGCTTCCAGCTCTTGCCACATTTCTAATCTCTGCCAGTCCTCCAATGCTGCTCCCAGGATTCTTGCAGACAGAAGCCCCTGAATTGAATCTTTTGCTTGCTTTACATTTATTGACCGTCCCCTCTCCCCTTCCATGCTGTCCTCTGGCCAGCCCTGAGCTCAACCCCCATGCCTGCAGATTCTCACCCCACAAACTCTAAACTATGGCCTGTGCTGGGTCTTGGGCTTGAGCAGGGAAAAAACTACCTGGCCACTTGCCTCACCTTCAAGTCATGATCAAGGACTTCAGGGAAGTTTGGTGCTACCTAGATGCTCCTAGGTATCCAGATCACCTCTGATCACACCATTAGACAGAATTTTATATCCCTCCTCTTCTCTGGGCCACCCTCATCCTAGGCTTTGCTGGGTGTGGGGCTTGTGATTAGGTGGGGCCTTTGGCTGGATTTGAGGAACCAGAATGCAGCCACTGGGACCTGGTACTTCAGGGAGAGGCCTGGGCCAAGGAGATGAGATGACAGAGGGGAAATGGAGGAGCTAAGGACACACAGGGATCTTTACTCTTCATGACAATTCTCTTTCTCGGGTGGAGGATGGGCTCTAATGGCCAAGCTGGGAAATAGGGTCAAACTAAATGGGGTTGGAGCTGATTTTGAGGAAGGGATCACTGACAGATGGACCCTTTGTATTCTAACGTGATTCCCTCACAGTTGTCAGGTCCTGGAGGGGCCTTGGCAGCCTTAAGCAGGGATTTCCTGAGCCCAGGATTTACCACAGCAAGTAATTCTGCTTGTGTTCCTTGCTGGCCTGGGCTGAGGTGGGTGCTAGCCTTTTCCTGTGGAGAAGGCGCCCCCCTGTGGGGCTTCAGTCCCACAGCTAGCTCCTTCACTCTTGTCTGATGTCCTAAACAAGAAGCAAAATGAGCCAGGCATGGTGGCAAACATCTTTAATCCCAGCACTTGGGAGGTAGAGGTAGGAGGATGGCTGTGAGTTCGAGGCCACCCTGAGACTACTACATAGTGAATTTCAGATCAGACTGGGTTAGACTGATATCCTATGTCAAGAAACCAAAAAAAAAAAAACAAAAAAAAAAACAAAAACAAAACAAACAAACAAAAAAAACCATTCCCAGCTGATTGCTCCTATATCTTTTGGCCTCCTCACTTTTGGGCTAAGGAGGCCTGTCCCTGAGTGCCCTGGGAACAACAGGTTCCAGTCCTCTTAGTGCCTGAAACTGTCAGCTTTCAGCCTGGAGTAAGGTTCCTCTCCCCTTGGCCATGTGGGTTTTTGCACACCCCTATTTCCTACAACTCACCCTCACCCCAGTCTGCCCTGCAGGCCACATCTTGGATACAAACCTAGATGCTCTGAGGATTTTCAAGGAGTTTGCAGAGAGCAAAATGAGGAAATCAGCAGATTATCAACCCTCTCCACGTTGGTAATGAGAAGGGGGTCTCCCTCGTTACTCCTTTCCTTTCATTGCTGATTCCATTCCCCTTGGTCATGTTCATGTGTCGTTTCTTCCCCCCTGTGTTGGTACTGAGGGAGGGAGTCACGGGTCCCTGGCTCCCTGCGATCCTGTCTCACTGGCCAGCAGGAGACAGGCCCCATGGGGAAAGATGAATTCGCAGCTGGAGCCTCACATACACTCACGGCTGGGAGATGTGTCTGAGCAAATCTCAAAACTTTATTTCAGTATCCAACTTTATTCTTTTTTTTTTTTTTTTTTTTTTTTGGTTTTTCGAGGTAGGGTCTCGCTCTAGTCCAGGCTGACCTGGAATTCACTCTGTAGTCTCAGGGTGGCCTCGAACTCACCGCAATCCTTCTACCTCTGCCTCCCAAGTGCTGGGATTAAAGGCATGCACCACCATGCCCGGCTACCAGTATCCAACTTTATATACAATCCAAGGCTACATTGTATCACAAGGGGGCTCAGCAGGCAGGAACAAAACCAGGAAACTCAGCCAGCAGGAGTAAAACCTATTAGCACTTATAAACAGGATTTAGGGCTGTCAGCCATCCTCCCTGTCTCCTGGGGGGACAGGTGTGCTAGGAACAAAAGGCATGAGCTACCATGCTCTGGGCTCTCATCCGGGTGCATATTCTAAAACTTAGCTCACAGATATTCAGCCAGGCTGGGACACAACACCCCTGTAAATTTGTAAGATGGTAACAACAGGAACATTCTTTCTCCCTCCTCCCCCTTTGAGGCAGGGTCTTACTCTAGTCCAGCCTGACTGGAATTCATTCTATAGCCCAGGCTGGCATCAAAATCATGGAGATCCTCGTATCTGAACCTCCCAAATGCTGGGATTGTAGATATGAACCACCACACCTGGAGAATTTGTTTTTGTTTTGGCAGGGGATTGAACCCAGGGCCTTGCACATTCTTGGGAAGTGTTCTACCACCAAGCTGTATCCCCCAACCCCTCTCTTTTTCATATCTCACTACTCATCTAACAATTAATTCTGCCTGTGTCTCTTCCTACATCTGCAAAGGGCTGTGAGTTGGTCAGAGCATCTTAGTGTACAGAAGGAAGATAGCAGACTACGCAAGAACCAGGAGCTAAGACCCTGCTGCCCTCTGCCCCTGAAGGTGGCATCCAGTCATGATGCCAAGAGTGGACAGGACCCAGTGCCCACACCTCCGTAAACCCTTGCTCATCAATAAAGTTCATCAATAGCTCCTGGTTACATGTGTCACTGAGGTTAATGGGTCCTGGCTTTGTGTTAATCAGATGTGGGAAGATACTCAGACATGGCCATGATTCTCAGGAAGGAAGGACTTTCATCATACTCACAGGTCTCCACACAGGTGACATGCCATAGAACACAGGTCATTGGGCACAGCAGTGGACCAAGCGGGGCAGGTGGGTAGAGAGATCAGGATGGGAACCTGCAGGGGTTAGTAAGGGAAGGAAATGGAGTGCAGAGTCACAGGGGCAGGCAGAGTTAACTAATGTGGTCACTCAGAGCCTGGGCTCTTGGGATGGGTCTTAGTGGTCCTATACCTGATGGTGGATCCTGGCCCATGTGTGAGGCCAAGAGGAGGGTGTGGTTGGCTCTGTGCACTAGGAAGGCAAGGCTTGAAGGTGAGGCCTTCACTGGCTCCAGGTAAATTGGGATGGCCTGGCCCTTTACAGACAACAAGACCCAAAAGCCAGAAACACACACACACACACACACACACACACACACACACACACACACTGCAGAAACTGGGACAATGTCAACATGCATGCACATTACTGAGCTCTGGTCCAATAATTCCCTCTGGAGTTCCAATTCTGCCCCTCCAGCTCTGCTACTCCCAGTCCAGGAAAACTTCATCCCATGTTGGCAGCTGTCCTTGGCAGCCATCCCATAGACCTAGCTTCTCCATTGGGTCTCCACTGCAACCACGGTTCATCCTCATGGATCTATCCGGCCTCTACACAGGCAATCCAACACACCTGCTTCCACTCTCCATGGCCATTTTTAAAAACAAAACTGTCTTGAAAATCCTGCATTTAGTGCCAGGTAGGAAACCATCTTCAACCAAGGGAGGTGCAGACAGATGAAGTCAACTTCGAAGAGCAGGAACCTTCTTCCTTCAGCAGTCAGGCTCCCCACTACAAAAGTCTGCATTCTTCTTGCTGTCCTAATGCAGATCACCTGGCCCAATATCAATGGTTGTAATCTATCAAATAATTGCAGCTCAAAGGGCAGCAGTTTCAGCCCAACGATTTCATTTGTTTCTGTGCCATCTCCATCTGCTCACACCAGTCCATTTTTATGCACAGCAACTGAGGACATAGGCACACATAATGCAGCTAGCCTCTCATTGCTTCTAGATCAGTCCAGACAAAGTTTTTCTCTCCCTTGTAAGCCAAATCTCACAGCCCATAGGTCTTACTACATTCAGGTCTTTCACCTCTAACCAGAATAGTCCATGAAGTGGTACTTACAGCACTGCAAGGCATCTCTAGGCTGAAGTTTCAAATCTCAACATTCCTCCTCCTGCATGTCAGTTGCAAAAGGACAAAGCCACAGGATCAGGTTCTAGCAGCCAGGATCAATCCCACTGTCTGGTACCAAAACTGTTGTAGTCAGCTTTTCATTGCTACACAAAAAGGAACCCCACCAAAAACCAGCTTGTTGAGGAATGGGTTTATTTTGGCTTACAGACTCAAGGGGAGACTCCATCATGGCAGGGAAAATGATGGCACGAGCAGAGGGGTGGACATCACCTCCATCACAGCACTGCAAACAGCAGCAGGAAGGTTGCTACACACTAGCAAGGATAAGCTGGTTGTAACCCCATAAG
>PVHP010019338.1:0-32019 GCA_004024765.1 Zapus hudsonius
TGGTTTTCCCCACACTGGTGGCAAGAAAACTTTATGACTTCCCACATCCAATTTCCCCATCCAACTCCCCTTTCCCTGATCTACTGAATTAGAATAAATGTGTAACTAAAATTTAATTCTGTCCCTGTGTACAATTCTTTGGCATTAGAGGACAAGAACTCGGAGTAGGAGGAGGGGGAAGGGAGGATTCCAAAACTCTTTCTCTCTCCCCGCGTTGCTTACAATTATTAATTAGCAGCAACCCGTATCAACTTTAATAAACAGGAACTAAAAGCTTTCCTACAATTTCTATGAGGAATTCTGTGACCTAATTTATAAGGAAGATAGCTTAAATGGCCCAATTATTTTGAATCTATGCTTTTCCCTGGACACCGATCAGGTTTCTGTAGTTTTAGCATTGAGATAAGTCACTCTGGGACGAGTTGGAGGACCTCTGAATAACAGAGGAGTGAGGAAAGGGACTCGACCAAATTTGGGAGGAAGGAATAAACTCTCAAGGCTTCTCCCTTTAGCAGAGAGACATCTGCTCAACCATGTTTATAGCAGCTCAATTCACAAGCTCAGAATTAGAATCAACCCAAATGCCCATCACTGGACGAATGGATAGCAAAACTGTGGTACATATACACTATGGAATTTCACTCAGCTGAAAGGTAAAATGACATAATGAAATTTGCAGGAAAGTGCATGGTCTTAGAACAGATCATACTCAGTGAACTCACAAAAGAACAAAGAAAAATGCCACATATTCTCCCTCATCTGCAGTTCCTAATCTGGTGAGGTTTGAATAGTAAGCAAACCTAATAAGCGAATCCTGAGACTAACAACAGGGATGGAAGGATTGGGGGGCATGGGAGGGAGGAGAGAGGTATACACTAAATCCATAATGAATCAATACCATAGAATCCTTACTTTTGGACATTAAGCTCATGAGGATGATTGGGGCATTGTCTGGTAAGAAGGGCCTTGAAGAATGGATCTGAAGCCTAACCCTAATACAAATGGCTCTGGCCTATAACTTCCTGTCTCAGTAATTGGTTGCTTCTCAAACTGAGCTGTTGATCAGAGAAGCCCACCAGGTCACCGAAACAAGACAGGCTTATGCACTTGATTATCCACCCCAGGCAAGAGATAAGACCCTATTGCTGAAGATACCACAGCTGCTGTCACACAGCAATGAGAGACCCTGCTGAATCCAGGAAGAAAGCCAGCTCTGAGAAGGTAGCCTGTCTAGTGCTGGAAGGCACTACAGGAACTGTCAGGGGAAATTGGCCATGGATATTTGGAGAAAGCAGGTTGGGACCAGTAAGGCTAGAAGTACTTATCTGTGCAATAGTAGCACTCAACATAGGCAGGTAATCAAGGGCTCTCGGATTGCTAAGAGATCCACTCAGTGGTAAGGAATCCCTAGGAAGAACTGGGATCTAATGCAAATTCTTAAGGAGACCAAGGGGAAGCCCCCACTAACCATGGGCCTACAGAGTGGCTATATCCATTACAATCTCATCATTTAACCTACATTGGTCTCACTCTCAGTTGGACATTCTTATTTGTATTTTTCAGAAGGCAGGAAGGACCAGGGACAACTCAGTTCCACCAAGAAGACCTGAGATGATGGCTGACACCCAGGCAGGAGATGTACCACCCCAACTAGGGCCCAAGTGAAACCAAAGAGGAAGTGGAGAGATGAGCAAGCACAGCAAGTCAGACAATCTATGAAAGTGAAATGGAGACAGACACCGAGGATACTCAAAATAGTCCAAAGCAGAACCTCAGAGAGACTCTTAAGATCTCAACATTAAAGCAGACTTAAAACTCATGCCCCATGACTCAGGGAATTCTGCAGAAGATAGGGTGGAGAGATTGTAAGAGCCATGGTTGGGGGAATATCCAGAGACATTGCTCCCTTCAAAAAGAAAAAGAAAGAGAAAGAAAAAAGAAAGAAAGAAAGAAAGAAAGAAAGAAAGAAAGAAAGAAAGAAAGAAAGAAAGAAACTAGCTTCTGATTGTACATTTCATAACCCTCCATCTCATGGGCCATTCCAGAAATTCCACTGAGGAGGGCACTCAGTGAATTGGATTGACTGCAGGGAGGAGAGAAACTGGGGCACCAACACAAGGCTTGTTCCTACAGTTTTTCTACTTATTAACAATAAATCAATGAATCAATAAAAAACTTGTAGATGGGAACCTGCAGTGCCAAGGCCTTTGGGTTAATCAACTTCACTTCATAAACATTACTTCTGAAACTGTAAAGTGAGGTGGTAGTGCTCTGTCTCATAAAATTCTAACTCTAAATAGTTGAGACATTTTTTGTCACATAAAAAGGTTTCCAACTCTCTGAGTAATTAGGTTGCTGCAGTTCACTTTAATCTTGCCATTAACTACTCAGTAATACTAAAGACTCCATGGAAGAGGAACAGTTTCACAGGACAGCCCCTCTTCCCATGACGCCTACGTTTCAGGTTACTACCTGTAGCTCTAACTGTGAGAGGTTTTTATGACCATCTTCCTAATGGCTGGGAATTTTCTAGAATGTTTCAAAGAATTTAATGAAACATTTTACTTGCTGTCATCAGTTTATTTTTGGAGAAAACCCCTCAGGAACAGGCAAGTAAAAGAGAAATGAGGATTGCCATCCTCAATGCATTCACAACCCGAAGTTTTAGACCTCTTTATGTAAGACACTTCTTGACAGAGTTCACCTCTTCAAGCAGCTCCTTGGCCTTCCACAGAGGTCAGGATTGGATTGAAAGTACCAACTCTCAAATGCCTTTGTTCTACTGGTAACACAGAGGCTCTCTCTTAAGTCAACTCATTGGCAAAATTCAGGTGTGGTCAAAAGGAACTTGGATAAATAATAGAACATTTTCCCAGAGCTCAAGAAATCCCAAGGGTTTCAGGAGTTTGCAGTCTTTTTTTTTTTTCTGGTAGGTAGTTAGCTAGGATCTGGCCCATGAAAACCATGGATGCTTGCCCTGGAAAGACTAGAACCAGCGTCTGATCCAGCCTCGTCTATGATGGTTACCAGCAACAGCTTCCTGCTTTTTCTTCAAGTTTTAGAAAGGTTTGCACCCTTCTGGCCTGGCCCTTCCTGAGACAACCTCTTGAGCTCACCAACCAATCAAGTCTCGCCCTTCCACCCTGAGTCTGATGATGAGGCTCATCTTGGTTGGATAATTTGACTGACATAAATGGGCCTGGCACACGTGTATAAGCCTCTCTTGGTCATGCTTGGCACTCGGCTCTCTTGGTATGCTCTTGGATCTCTAACCATTGAAGGGAATCTCCTTCTAGTGAGGCTGGGAAGGGGAAGAATTTCTTAGTGCCTGGGTGCTTACAGTCTCTTAGTCTTCCCCAAAACCATATGCAAGGAGGACTCCTTGCCTTGGGATCTCCTGCCTTGCTTTCCACACACATAAACCACTTCCCCAGAAGCTTCTTCCCCAGACATGTGAGGGAGAATTCTGCCTCCTCAGCCTCTTCCCAGCCTGTCTGGGAAAGGAGAGACATCTTTTTGCTTGAGGCTTCTTGCCTTTCCCGTGCATCTTAAATCTCTCTAAAATCAGTCTCATAGTTCATAATTAACCCTTTTCTGAATCTGTATTTTCAATTATTTGTTAACTTGGACAAGAACCCAAAGGTTTGGGTTCAAAGGCCTGGAGTCCCCCTGCAATTTTGGACATCTAAATCCTCTTTGGACGTCAAAATTTTAGCATTGCTACCACCCAAGGATTGTAGAGAATATTAAGTAGCTGAGCTGGACAGATTGCTTAGTGGTTAATGCATTTGCATTTGCATGCAAAGCAGAAACACCTGAGTTTGATTCCCACGTGCCCATATAAAGCCAGATGCAAAAGGTGGAACATGTGTCTGGATTTCCTTTGCAGTGGCTGGAGGCTCTGGCGGGCCCATTCTCTCTAACTGCCTCTCTCTCTCTCTCTCTCTGTCTCTCTCTCTCTCTCAAATAAATGAACAAATAAAATATTTTTAAAAGAGAATAATAAGCAGGTAGTCTACCAGCAAGTGTCTTATGAATTCTAAACTGGCAGGGGTGTTAAATATCGGGAAGCTTTTCAGTAATAAAAAGTCTGTGCATCAACCCTCTCTATTATCAAGTTTACTATCTAGTGAACAAAATCTGATTTAAAGGCTTTTAATTTTTCTGACTTGACCTTTCTTTCTATTCTTCCTTCATTATTTGGAAGAAAACTTCCCAATTTTGCCATGGAATCTAAACACACTGATTCTAAGACACTTAATAGTCTAGGCATTATAGCCAAATTAATACCAGATAAATATTATGAGTTATAAAAATCATTAATTTGCAAGAACTAATTACTTTCATCACCTTGAGACAAGGGACCAATGATGCAATCATAGTAGGTGATTCATATTTTAAATTATGAAGATATTAAAAGTGTAAGCAAAAGCTGCAGAGATGGCTTATCTGTAAGGCACTTGCCTGCAAAGCATAATGATCAAAGTTAGATCTCCCAGTACCCACAAAAAATCAGATGCACAAAGTGGTGCATACTTCTGGAGTTCCTTTGTAGCAGCTGGAGGCCCTGGCATGCCCATTCTCTCAGTCTGTCACTCTTCTCTCCTGTTCTTCTCACTCTGTTTGCAGATAGATAAATACAAATATTTTTAAAAATGTAAGCAGGGCTGGGAATGGTGGCATATGCCTTTGATCCCAGCAGTCAGGAGGCAGAGATAGGAGATTCCCCATGAGCTTAAGTCCAGCCTGGGATTATAGAGTGAGTGCTGGGTCAGCCTGGGCTAGAATAAGACCCTACCACAAAGAAAATAGGAAAGAAAAAGAAAGAAAGAGAGAAAGAAAGAAAGAAAAAGAAAAGAAGAAAAGTAAAGAAAAGAAAAATGTAGTCAGTAACCAGGTCTGTACTTACAGCATAATACAAACACTTAAGAATGAGAGAAAAAAATGTACGCGATCATCCACACATTTTATCAACTTTCAGCTATTGGAAAACTCTAAGGATCTCCTATTCTCATGACTTTTATCCATAATTAGATACATTGGTATCCCCAGTTCCCTCAGCTGGATATCCTCTTCCGCGGGCAGTCTGGACCAGTCCATGGGGTAGTGTGTGCAGAAGCGTCAACACAACTACTACATAGTGGGAGTCTAGTACAAAATCATTCCCTTTTTGCCTCATTACAAACTTCTCAATATTCTCAGATATTTTTGTGGGTGTATTTCTGTCTTGTATTTTGGGAATTAGCATTCTTGAGTGGTTTTGTTCAGATCACAATTCTAAGTGAAGGATTATAACAGTCTAACATTGTTTTATATTATAGAATTGTTATAACTAGAAGGCATATGTATTTTAATAATAGATTTAGGAAGAAATCTTTTCTTTCTCTTGGAATTACTTTTTAATCCTTTCATTTTTATTGGATCCACCTTGACCTTGACACAAATATCTTGCAGCAGGTGTATTTGGCTTTGTTTACACTCTCTCACTGAATAGGGCTTCACTTTTTTCTGTGATTTAAGGTTACAGATGTGGTTGAAGAGATGGATCAACTGCTTTGTGAGCTTCCAGTGCAAGTATGAGGGCTTGAGATCTCCAGAGATCAAAACTCCAGAACATATGTAGACAGTTGGATGTGGCCATGTACACATGTAACTCCAGTCCTGTGGGGTCTGGAGACAGGAGAATCGCTGGGGTTCATGGAAGTCCAGTCCAGATTCAATACATGAGAACAAAAAAGGTGGATGAGTGATTGACAGAGACACTCACCACTGCATCAGCTCATGCATGTGCCTACAGCACACAAACATATCACACACACCATGCACACATACACGCACGCGCGCGCGCACGCGCACACACACACACACACACACAGACACACACACACACACATACACAGGCACACTAATGTTACAGGTGACCTGAGACAAGAGCCTAGATTCCATCTTCTTCCTTTAATATTCCTCACTACCCTGGGATCCACTAGCCTCTTATTTGTCTGTGATTAGCCATATTTATCTTGCATTTTCTTGCAAGATTATGTTTCTATTGCTGTTGAAAAGAAAGCTAGTGGACCTTAAGGGAGAGCTCTGTGTGGTTTCTCTTACACTTAGACCTCCATATAGCTTCTACATCTGACAAAGCTCTACATGAAGGCCATACTGGTCTGTGGTGACAGCCATGTAACCTCTATAGTCCCATGGGAACCTCCAAATGGCATCTCTTGATGGCTTCTCTGGCTCCGTGGAAGCCTCCATGTGGCCTTTGTCTCTCTATGCAGGACAGTTTATGACATCTCTATCTTTGGGCTTCTCTCCCCAAGAAAGGGCTTGATTTCAACTCCAACCAAGTGGACTACCTGGCCTTGCCTCTCACACACTGCTGTGTGAGGATGCAGAGGAAAGAGATAAGGACTGAAAGAACACAGAAATTCTCCCCTGTCACTACTGCCAGCCAGCTGTGGACTATGAATAAGTCACTTATCCAACTTAAGCTTCAGCCAATTTAGGTTTAAAATGAAAGGTGGATTCCAGGGGCTCATCATATTCTTCCTTTATAAGGACTAAATGCCTAGAAAAAATTATGTTCCAGAAGAGTGTCCACAAAAGGCCCAACAGAGATTATGCCTCTGTCTTTCCTTGTCACACTAGGCTTTTCTGAGTCATAAAGTGCACAGAGTTAAGGGTCTGAACATTAGCCTTCTGATCCAATTTAGCCTCAAGCTTCACTGATTTCCATAGACGGACAACTGCTTAGATAAAAAATAACTGTTCTGTAATTCACAGCATTAGCACACTGACCCTGGATCAGATTTGGAAAAAATATTTCAGCCAATTACCAATGCATCACTGAAAAACTTCTACATAGACCATGGATAGTACATTTCTCCCAAGTGCAAAATAAGTGAAAATCTGTCCTTCAATGAAGAACCGCATACCAAATTTTAAACTGGAAGAAGGCAGTGACTTAAATGATATAATCTTAAATAAAGAGGTGACCTTACATAATAAAGGGCATCTTTTATTAATGGTAACAATAAAGTATAAGTTTGGAAAGTTTATTTATTCAATAAATGTCTTGTACTTCACAAATCTTAGATATATTTTGATGATGATATTTTTAAAAATCCTTAAGTTTGGATTTAAAATTCCTTCCAGAACTACCAACCCCTCATCTCCAATTCTCATTTCCAACCATTTATGGTTTTAATCTTGTCTCTCTGAGTTTTAATGAATTTAACTTTAATGAATTTTAAATTCATTAAATTACTAAGTCCTCATTTTTAAAAGTTACTTATGATGCAAGCCACTCTAAATAGCCTTAGAGCCCATGTATCACAAAGCCAAGTACAAAAATGGGGTGACTATGGAGTCCCACTGAAAACATTGTACCTACGAATACAAATACAAGTGCTTTCTTCATTGACAGCAGAGGCATTTTTCACTGGAAAACAAAAATTAAAAACCATTTCAAGGCAGGGAGATGGCTCACTGGTTAAGGAACTTACTTGCAAAGCCTGCCTACCTGGGTTCAGTTCCCCAGTACCCATGTAAAGCCAGACATACAAAGTGGTACATGCATCTGGAATGCATTTGCAGTAAAAGACGTCCTGGCTTGCTTTTTCACTCTCTCTCTCTCTCTCTCTCTCTCTCTCTCTCTCTTTCTCTCTCCATTTCTCTGTCTCTGCTTACAAATAAACACAAATATTTAGAAAACGTTTGAGAGATTTTACAAGTGTGTGTAATTTTGTTCTCTAGGGGACAGGTATTTTTAATTGTTAATATTGGTGTTTGGATAATTGGTGCCACCATCATGTAGAGAGTAGAGGTGAAATAAGCAGTTCACAGGAATTATCTGTCAGTGTCCAGTGGCCACATTGTGCCAACAGTGACGCTGTGGGGAAAGCAATCTCTAGTCATCAGTTATGACAGATGCAGGCTTGCTGACATCGAGAAAGTGACTGAAGCTTGAGGGAACAGAGTTAGTGTTGGAATGGTATAGTGTAATTCAGCATGATGAGAATGTCTAATCTGAGAGATACATCTTACTTTTTATGCTTCTTTTTATCTTTTTCTGATACAGCTCCAAGGTACTTGCTGGATACTCCCTTGAACCAAGATTCAAGAGTAAAAGCTAGTATGATTATAAATAAACTTAAAACACTTATGCAAGAATTTAAAAGGAGTGGGGTTATCCAAATAGTCCATATGTATATGGAAAATTTTTTAGGGGAGGAATGGTTTCATTTTGGCTTAACAGCCTCAAGGAGAAGCTTCATGATAGCAGAGGAAAGAATAGCGTGAGCAGAGGCTGCACGTCACCTCTGTCACTGCAGGTGTAAAACAGCACTAAGAGAGTGAGCTGAACCCTGGCAAGGGGGAAGCTAGCCATAACACCCCAAAGTCTGTCCCCCCAAACAGACCTCCTCCAGAAGGCTTCATCTCCCAAATTGCCACCAGCTGGGTACCAGGCAAAATCACATGAGTACATGATAGACATTGATTCTACCCATCACAAATAGCCAGTGTAGGGTGAGGAAAGTGGTATCTTTTATTGTTAATAATTAGAAACACTGTCTGCACAAGTCCTGTGTTAGTACCCCATTTCCCTCCTCCCTGCCCCCCGGCCCACTGAGGGACCTCCTCTGTGGGATTGCTGGAATGGTCCATGTATTGGGAGGTTATGAAATGTATAATCAGTAGCCAATTATTTTGTGTTGTTGTTGCTGAGAGGGACAATGTCTCTAGATATTCTCCCCCACCATGGCTCTTACAATCTTTCCATCCCCTCTTCCACAAAGTTTCCTGAGCTATGGTGGGTGAGTTTTAAGCCTGCTTTCCTTTTGAGCTCTTAAGAGTCTCTGGGTTTCTGCTCTGGACTATTTTAGGAATCCTCAGTGTCTGTCTCCATTGCCCTTTGATAGGTTTTCTGACTTGCTGTGAAGATAGCACTCTTGTTCCTCTCGCCACTTCCTCAAAGGTTTCCTTCGGGCCCTAGATGATGAGTTAGGAGTGGTTCATCTCCTGCCTGGGGGCCAGCCATCATCTCAGGTTTTGTTGGTGGAATTGGGTTATCCATGGTTCTTGCTGCCTTCTGAAAAATACAAAGAGAATCTCCAAAGGAGAATGAGAGCAGTATATCTTAAATGAGACAAACATTTAAATGGAAATGGATACCTCAAAAGCTTGTTTGGGATATAACTCTCTGCAAATGTTTGAGAAAGCAGTGTGGCCTGACTACTCATCATGTCCGTGTCTGTATTCTGACCTAGCAGTCCTCTGTAGCATAGCTGGCTTAGAGATGTAGATCTATCTGTGTCAGAAGTTCAGCATCTGAGATGGTTACTGTAGCGGTGATGGCACGAAGACACCATGTGCATATGTTATGATCCATAAATTAGCATTAGTTTCTTTTAAACTGGGATTTTACTTGCCCAGATGTGCCAAACTCAAGTAGTCCTCCTGCCTCAGTGTCTAGAATAGCTAGAACACTCCATCATACCTGGACTATAAATTTGATTTTAATAACCCAGATCCCCAACTGGTCATAGTTTTTAATATGTATCATAGTTCCATACTCCTTTTCCAAAATCTGAAGTAATCTAGGAAACTTTTGAAATAATATTATCATCCATATTTGCTAAAATTAGAAAGAGTGAAATATCAAGCATTAAGAACAGGGGACAATTTCACTATTCAAGAATTGCTATATTGCTGTGTAAATTAGTAAAACCACTTGCAAGGCTTATATTTAAAAAAAGGACATGTGTATATTCCTTATGAAGGGTCAACAGTTTCACTCCCAGATATATAGTTTATAGACACACACACACACACACACACACACACACACACACACACACACACACACGATATCCCAATACTAGAAATAACCCCAAGTTCTTTAACATTAGAAAAAGTGAACAAATTGTGGCATATTGTCAAATGGAATATACCATAATAACGAAAGAGCACTAACTCAAGCCCAACAAATGGGCAAATCTTTAGCAATCAATATTGAATAGACAAAGAGACCAACCATTTATACTTTATATTTCCTTTGTCATGAATGGCAAATGCTAGCAAACAAATTTGAAATTGAGAATGCTTTTGTGTCAAGGATGTGGTTTATCCCAGGCAGGCAGAGGGATCTCTGTGTATGTACCCTGACAGGAAGGAAGATATTTAAAGAGTGGCTTGTGCCCTCCCTCTGGATATCAGACTATAGAAACAATATACCCTATAGAATTGGATTTTCCTCTAAAACCTCTTGCTGGGAGAAGGAAAAGGCTGAAGCCTGGTGCCAACCCAAGGTGGAAGTTGTCTCCCAGAAAGGTATTTTACACAACTGTGAGGCCAGCTTGCAGGAAGGAGTAGAGCCAAATCATGGGTTAATGATAGTGATGAACACGTCTTTACTCAGACTACTTAGCTATTGACACTTGCCTCTCTCTACTTAAATCTAAACTTCATGTCAGAACCCCAAAAATGGAGGTTGGGGGTGTCACTGGATCTCTTTGTCTCATTGCCCAATGTGTCTACTTTGAATAAATTTCTTTTTCTCTGTTTTTCTCGATTAATTGTGTCTTTAATTGGTGTGTAGAGACAGGTGGTTGAACCTGACTTGCTAGGGCTGCTGGAGAACAGGCTCAGACCCTCCTAACTCCAGGAACATGTGGCAGAGCTGCCTTGTTTCTGAATCACTGATACATAGATCTCTTCACTCTGTATGGATATTCACTGAAGAGCTCACTCATGATCTGTGTATTTGAACATGTAAAATATAATAAAGTATAAATAACAATCACCTTTTTGGTTTGATTGAGACAAATCCTTGTTCTTTTTTCCAATTAAACTGAATGTACTAATTTACTCAGGCAACATTAAGGTAGATGCTATTGTAGAGATTTTGCTGTGAAACACTTTAGAAAATAATTCCTTCATATTTGAAGCAACTTCTTTTTTTAAAAAAAAATTAGGGGTTTGTACTTGGCCAATGCTAGTAAAGTGTTCTACTAGTTAAGAAAATACAAAAGAAAAAATTAAGAGCAGAGGAAGAAACAAGGGATATAAAAAACAACAATTAAAAAGGAGGACAGACAGAAAGTCAGGGAGCTGGCTTCCAACCCCCTCACTTTACTTAACATTCACCAAGCTAAACTAAATTTCTATTCTGCTTCTAAATATAGAAAAGCAATCTGACGTGGTGTCTGGGCAAATTTGCAGAGTTGCTGCCTGCTCTGAATTCATAAAGCAAGTATGAACTAAGAACTGAGGGGCAACTCTGCTAGTGTTATCTGTATGTTCTTGCTGTCCCCAAAGGGAGGAGAAATACCTTCCTGGGAAACTTATCTTATTACTGAATTACATATCTTTCTATTTTTCATGAAATCCAATTTATGACTATGGTAATCCAACAAATAATTAAATGGTTTTACTGGCAAAGTTATTTAAATCTAAGTGATGTAACCCCTTCCACTAATTTTTTAAGCTATTGCCAAACAAGGTAATCTATTTGCTACAAAAAAGGAAGAAAATACATCTTTTCCTTTGCCTTTATTTTCTTTTTTTAAAAAAGTCTTTATTATGAATAATTATATACATTATACAAACAAATCTTGTAATGGTGCCTGTCATGGTTTGATCCAGGTGTCCCCCACAAACAATTTAATGTGTTCTGATAGATTGATCCTCAGCTGATAGCAGTTTGGGTTTTACAACCTCGATGAAGCTGTGTTGTTGGGGGCGAGCTTATGGGGTTATAAGCCAGCTTCCCCTTGCCAGTGTTTGGCACACCTTCCTGCCGCTGTTTGCAGTGCTGTGGCAGAGGTGATGTCCAGCCCTCTGCTCATGCCATCGTTTTTGCTGCCAGGATGGAGTCTCCCCTCGAGTCCATAAGCCAAATAAATTCATTCCTCCACAAGCCTCTTTGCTTGGGTTCTTTCTGCGCAACAACTAGAAAGCTGACTGTAACAGTGCCCCATTTCCCTACTCTCTGTCCCCTACCCACTGGGGTCGTTCCTTGGTGCACATACTGGATCTGTCCATAGGGTATGGGGTTATGAACTGTGCCAGAAGTAGGGAATTTTTTCCCCCTTTGTGTATTGTTACTGAGGGGCATAATGTCTCTGGATATTCTCCCCAACCATGGCTCTTACATTCTTTCCACCCCCTCTTCCACTCAGTTCCCTGAGTCATGGTGGGTGAGTTTTGAGTCTTTTATTTATTGTTGAGATCTTAAATGTCTCTGGACTTCTGCTTTGGGTTTTGCTGGGTATTGGTGTCTGTCTCCATTGACCTTTCATGGGTTGCTGTGGTGATAGGGGCTAAGAAAATACCAAAAAAAAGGCTAGCTTATCTGTGACTGGTCAAAGAAAAGGTAATGTACTTTGCATTAAACCTTGAGAGACAAAAGTTTCAAATCCACTCAGTATCTGAAGATCCTATAGTCACTGACTCATTGCTTTCTTGTTGAAGAAAACCGATAGCAACTACAATATTCCAGAGTGCTATCTCTTTACAATAGAATTGTTAATAAATCTCTTGATTCTCTTTCAAATGTAGTATTTTCTTTGTATTTTCGCATGTGTATAAGTGCATGGTGTGCAGGCATAGGAGTATGCATGTTCTCCTGGGCAGATGCATGTGTTTGTGAATGTTTGTGGGGACCAGAGGCTGACTTTGCATGTCTTCTTCGACTGTGCTGCACTTTACTGATGGAGGCAGGGTCTCTCACTTAAACTCAGAGCTTACTGATTTGGCAAGGGTAGCTACCTGGCTCTCCCTGAGGAACCCTTTCTACTGCCTCAGGATGCTGGGATTACAAACAGGCTGCCATGCCACCTGGCATTTGTGTGGTGCTTGGGGTCAGAAATCCCATTGTCATGACTGTCAGGCAAGTCCTTTACTGACTGAGCTATCAACTCAGGTCCTCAACTAAAGCAATTCCTTTCCATGCTACTTAGTGTACTTATACTGTCCACAGAAAACAATGCAAAAATCACAGAAATGGATACAAAGATCAAATAAGTACTTTCATTCATTTAACCAAACAAATGAATATTTTTTCCACTCAATTTGCAGATGACCTAGTCCAGTTATTAATTCAACCCTAAATTTGTTTTTATTCTTTTTACTTTCTTATTTTTTAGGGATGTAAAGGGTTCATTTCCATTTATAGTTCCAGAAGGTAGAGTCTATCATGGCAGGTGTAGGAAGTGGGCATGACATCAAGACAACAAGAGTGATGAAGAGACAAGCGCTGCTGCTCAGCCAACTCTCTTTCTGTACATTCCAGGATCCTAGCATGGAATGAGGCCCTCCACAGTTAGGTGGCTCTTCCCACCAAAATGCAGTTGATCCTCATGGTCCCTCACAGACTTGCACAGCGGGAAGCTAATCTACATAATCCCTCACAGGTGACTCTGGGTCCCATTAAGTTGGCAATATAAACCATCACAATGTGCATTTGGGTTCATGGAATTTTAGCCCCCCACACGGTCATGTAACCACCATAGCCATGAAGAAGTAGATCTGTGTCATTGTCACAAGCAATGCCCTCCTGCTACTTATTTAGAATACTCAGGGCCATTGCCCCCCTCAGCAACAACACACAAAGGGGGGAAAAGTGGCTGACTCTTGTGCATTTCATAACCCTCTACCCCATGGACTGATCAAGAATGCCCACTGAGGAGGGCCCCCAGGGGGTAGGGGACAAGGAAGAGGGAAATGGGGGTACCATCACAATATTTGCTTATATAATTATATATATATATATATATATATATATAACTTTTAATTGACAACCTCTACACATATAGACAATACGCAATGATCGCAAGCTTCTCCCGTTACTCTCCGTTTTCTGCCTCCTGAACCCCCCTCCACTGAATCCCTTCTTCTTTCCAATTAGTCTCTCTTCTCTTTTGATGTCATCATTTTCCCTCCTATCATGCAGGTCTTGTGTAGCCACTGTGAGGTCATGAGTACCATGGCCACTTTGTGTCTAGAAGACAGTATTGCAAAGCACTCCTCCCCTTCTTCTGACTCTTACATTCATTCTGCCACCTCTTCTGCAATGGTCCCTGAAACCAGAGGGCGTGCTAGAGAGTCTCATTTAGTGCTGAACACTCCACTGTCTCTCAGCACAATGGTGAGTGGATCTCCCCAGTGGTCACCACCATCTGAAAAAGAGAAGCTTCTCTAACCAAAAGTAAGAGAGGCATTAATATATTGGCACAGTTTTGTAAGCATAATATATCCATTTAGTCAGACAACAGTAGTAGTTTCCCCCTAGGGCTTATGACCTTCTCAGTCATAGAATTTAAAAAAATATATCTTTATTATGAATAATTATATACATTGTATGAGCAAATCTTGTGAATGCATCCCATTTCCTTCTTCTCTGTGTCCTACCCACTGGGGTCCTTCCTCAGTACGCATAGTGGATCTGTCCATAGGATAGGGGATTATGAACTGCACCAGAGGGAGCCAGTTTTCCTTTCTTCTTTTTTCCCCTTCCACCATATATATTGTTGCTGAGGGGGGCAATGATTCTGGATATTCTCCCCCACCATGGCTCTTACATTCTTTCTGCCCGCTCTTCCACTCAGTTCCTTGAGTCATGGTGGGTGAGTTTTAATTCTGCTTTGTTGTTGAGATCTCTGGATCTTTGCCCTGGGTTGTGATGGGTATTGTTGGTGTCTGTCTCCATTGACCTTTCATGGGTTATCAGACTTGCTGTGGTGATTGGTCTCCTGTTTATCTCGTCACTTTCTCATAGGTTTCATTTGGGTCCTGTGTGAAGGCTAGGTGTGGTTGGTCTCCTGCCGGATGTCAGCCATCATCCAATGTCAGTCATAGATTTTTGATTAGGTTTTCAGTACCAAGCACAAATTCCCTCCCATGGAACAACCCTTAAATCTATGGAGAGGGCTGGAGAGATGGCTCAGCAGTTAAGGCACTTGCCTCTTGTGCCTAAGGCCCTGGGTTCAATTCCCCAGGACCCACATAAGCCAGACCCACAAGGTGGTGGCCCTGGTGAGTTCTCTCTCTCTCTCTCTCTCTCTCTCTCTCTCTCTCTCTCTCTCTCTCTCTATCTCTATCTCTCTGCTTGAAAATGAATAAATAAAATATTTTTTAAAAAATCTATGCAGAGAGCAGTTGGCTTCCCCATAACCGATATGACATTATTGTACCAGTAAAACTTCTAGGGCCCACTGCTGGTTAAGCTTGTTGATGATCTTTCTTCCCCAGCAGCTGCATAGGTCTTTCCAGAATGACATCTTGTCAACAGAGAGGAGGCTCTGCTCAACTCCATGTTGAGTTCTCAGTGTCCTGAAGCTCAAGAATATGATTGGTGTCTTCAGCACTAGGGTCTTATTGAGCCAGGGGTGGTGGCACATGCCTTTAGTTCCAACACTTAGAGGCTGAGATAGGAGAAATGCCATGAGTTTGAGACCAGCTTGGACTACAGTGTGAGTTCCAGGCTAGATTGAGAAAAAAAAACAAAAACAATTAAAACCAAATTAGGGTCTTAAATATAGTTCTAGTGTGCAACCAAGAGCCTGGACAATAACATTTAATATTTTAGAGGCATTGAGGGCCTCCTGGAACAATTCACTGGAGAGCATCCTACCTCTGGCACTGATTTTTTTTTGTACTAATCTACACCTTCTGCAAACAACCTTATCCCCCATCCACAGGGTACTTATATCAAATTCTATCTATAAAACTTCTATCAAACTTTAGCTAGTGAAGAATTAGGTTTCCAAATGGCTTTCATAATATCTATAATTTTTATTAGCCCTCACCCCTCTTTTCCTCCTTGCCCTCCCCTGAAATGCCCTCTTCCATTTGATTTTACCATTTTGAAAAACAAATACAATAAAAATTACATTGAATTTTCACTGTGAATTTCAGTCCAAAGGAGGCCATGGTCTGTAGCATGCACATCTGACCCAATGAACACTGAGCCATTGTAGGATGCTTTCAGGTTTATTCAGATGAAGGTTGAAAGGAATAGGGCCCATATCACTGTCTATGTGATAACAGTAGTCTTTGGGAAGGCTTAACAAATGATGGATTGGTGGCCCTCCAGTGCTTCCACCTGCCCAGAAGAAGGCAGAAAAAAATCTGTCCAACATCACGCTATCTAGAAAGTGAAATAAAGCAGTCTGTCTTGGTAAAATGGAAAACACAGTTGGCCAAGTCTAGCAAAATGGAGATATAGCTCATAGGATTTCTTTTATTCCATAGATTTTGTATTTGAAGTCAATCAATTTATATATCAAAAATAATTGAGAAAAAGCATCTTTACTGAACAAACATTGAGATATCATTCTCTGAACTATATTTGCTTAGCATTCACATAATTTTAGGTAATTTACATATTCTAAGGATGTTTTAAAGTACACAGGTATGTATATGCTATATATGAATACTAGCTATACATGGAGTGTCTGAGTCTTGGAGCCAATAAAGAATGACTTATGCCAAGCTTCCTGTCTCCTCATGGTTCCTCATCCCACTGAGAGACACAGCTGTCCAGGGCATTTGATGAAGAAAGCTTTCATCTCTTTTAAATATGAGCATCTTTCTCTGTCTTGGGCTCCCTTTCCTTACAATGCGGGCCTAGAGAGTAGACATGAGCAAAGAACAGAGCTTCAGGGGCCTGGATATCAACATTTGGATTCAATATTTTCTTGGATAGATAGAAAGGCTAACTACCCAGCTCCTGGATGTTTGAGGCCTGAAACATATCACTGCATTTATTGAAGAGGAAGAGACACTCACAAACACTTCTAACCAAGCAGGGTTGTTGGATAGCTAAACACATGATTTCTCAGGGTTGCAATGTGGCCATTCCTATTCACCACAGAGAAAAATTTTGATCCCAGCTTCCTTCCTTTCATTTCCACTGTACCAAAATCCCTTATAATGTCTGATAATTTGTTGGTCTTCAATCTAATTGTATTTATTTCCAGCCACAGAGGCACCTGCAGCTTCTAGTAACCCCAAGACCATCATGTGAGTCTGAGCAGAATTGGAGCTAACATGAATTTAAAATCTACTGAGAACAACAAGGTTACTATCACTTGAAAATGGCCACACTGCTGAAGCATAACCTGTGTGGATTCTCTTCTGGCTGTGGTCTTGCTGTTCCCCCATGAGTGAGTCTGCTACCCCTGCTCACAATTCCCATGATCTTGCTCTTGAACTCTTCTCCCCAAGTCCAATGATCTTTCCAGAGATACTCATTTTCCTTCTTGGAAATGTTTACTAAATCTCTGTTCCAAACACGTTGCTGGCAGCAGAATAACCAGACATGTGGAAATGAATATGCAACACGTGTCATCTGTTCTCCTGGTGCACCTTGTCTGTGGAAGAGGGAAACGAGTAAACACACAGGTAAGAGCCGCCAGGGCAGCAGCGGTTCTCCACACCCCACCTCCTTCTCTGCCTGTCTTTATTAAGTAGGAGTGGGAATAAATAGCATCAATACCTTCCCTTGAAAATATAACAAAGTGGGATGAGAGTCTATAAAGAAGAGCAATTTGCATGCGGAACCAAATTATTTTTCTTCCCAATTTGCTAAGGAAACTAACTCATGACTGCATATTAATTCTTTACTGAACAAATTTGCAGTGCCTGATTTGTGATTCAAACAGAGGCGAATTCTGGTGTCTGACATTTTGGTGGGCCTACTTTTTATAGTTTAAACAAATCAGTTCACATGTTTCAGATTTTACTAGTGTGTTGATACTCCCAAGCCTACCTCATACCCTCACGCTAGCTCTGATCTGTGATTCAGAAGCCTGATGATGTCCCAAGATTCTAGAAATCCATGTGAGAAGTAAGAGTGTGTGTTCCCATCCCAGCTAGGCAAGACCTGGCATTCTAACAATTGTGCTGAGGGGATTGTTACCGACTTCTGTAATGAAAGGTCAAAGTAAAATGTACCAGATACTTCAAAGAATGTCTTCTACCTTTGTATCTGTAGAGAAAAGGTGTCTGACACACTAAAGAATTAATTTTTTAAAACATTTGTTTGCTTGCTTTTTACCTTGAGGTTTGAGGAAAAACATTTTAGAAGAGCAATCTTTGCTTTGCTGTAGGGAAATGCCAAGTGAGGATTTAATTGCTATCAAGAATATAATATGGGGGGGGGGGGCTAGAGAAATGGCTCAGCCATTAAGACACTTTCTTGCAAAGCCTACTGGCCTGAGTTCAATTCCCAAGCTAAAACCAGATGGTCATTCACTTGCAGTGGCAAGGGACCCCAGCATGACCACAAACACACACACACACACACACACACACACACACACACACACAAAGAAACACATTTGTAAGGAAACATAATATGACCAAAGGCAAATGATCCTGTGGCCAAATTTAGCAGGAGACAGTGGAACTCAGCTTATTTCAGCAAAAATGAATGTGCCCAGAAATCCCAGGTGCTCCTTCAGGAGTTAATACCTAGTCCTTCCACTTCTTAGAAGCTGTCCACTCAGTCCAAAACTTAGAAGGGAACTGGAAGGGCCTAAAAATTTACTTTTTCAGAGTAGTAACTTGGGGGTAGAAAGATAAAAGCCTCAGGTTTTTTATCCAGGGCAAGGTACGGCTCATACTCCAAGTTACCCTTCTAATATAGACTAAAACTAGCCTTCAGAGGCCCTGTCTGGCCTGACTCTTTCCAGGCTTCCTTTCTTCTTTTGGGCCCCTTCTTTTGCTAGCCTCTCAGGGCACCCTCATATGTCACTATCTCTATGGAACCCTAAGGCTGAGAACTGGATGCATGTTTTACAGTAAAATTCATAGCTAATACACATGACAATCTACCTGAACATCTAAGCACCCTAGAAAGCTCCAATTTTGCAGTATTGACTAACCTTTAAAATCAAGGAAATATTACATAAGGGCTCATAACACTGTTGGAAAACTGGTCTGCAACAACCCATGAAAGGTCAATGGAGACAGACACCAATGATACCCAACACAACGGAAGATCCAGAGATGCTTAAGATCTCAACAGACTTAAACTCACCCACTATGACTCAGGGAACTGAGCAAAAGAGGGGTTGGAAAGAATGTAAGAGCCATGGTGGGGGAGAATATCCAGAGACATCCCCCCCCCCAGCAACAATACACAAGGGGGAAGGAAAAAAAAGTATGAAAAACTGGCTACCTAGGTGCAGTTCATAGCCCCTATCCTATGTAGAGATCCAGTATCCACACTGAGGAAGTACCCCAGTGGGTAGGGGATAGAGAGGAGGGGCACATTCACAAGAATTGCTCATACAATGTATATAATTATTCATGATAAAGATATTTAAAAAAAGACCTGTAGAAGTCACTACTATCACCATTGTGTCTGGAATTCCCCTAAGGGCCATATGACGAAAGCTTGGTCCCTGACCTGTGGTGCTTTGGTAAGGCAGTGGAACCTTAGGAAGTGAGACCTGGTGGCAGGATGTTAGGTCATTGTGGGTCTGCCATTGCCAGGTCTATTAGCAGCCTGGCTTTTTCTGGTCTCTCTCTTTGGTTCTATCTGCTATGAGATTAACAGGTTTCCTGTTACATGATCTCCTACCATGATGTGCTGTGCATCACAGGACCAAAGAACACAGCTAAGGGCTCATGGATGGAAACCCCTGAAACCTTGAGTGAAAGTAAACTTTTCCTTATTGCAAGTTGTTTCTCTCTTTATCTTGTCACAATGGTAGAAAACTGACTAACATTACCACTGAGTGGGGAAGACCCTAGGCTACATGAGAATATTAAAAAATTGCACATCAAAGTTCTCTAGTTGAGTTTCAGGACTAAAGATTGACTATCCTTCTGGCGTATTGCTGATGACATCATTGTCTAGTCAATTCCCTGAAAAATATTGAGAAAGGAGAGTTAAGGAAAGTACTCTCTAAGGTCTTACCTTCCTCTTGAATTTTTGTAAAATTATAATCTTTTCCCTCTGCAGGTAGCTGAACATGGATAGGAATAAGAATAAATTCACTACACAGCTCTGCAAGCCCGGCATCTCTAAATATCATTTCTGTTAAACATTATAACTTCTGTAAAAAAAATTAGCCTCGGTGGGCTTCTCTATATTTAGCATCAATACTGGACTAGAGAAAGTTGTCATAGTGTGTAGGTCACAAAGATGGCCTTGGGGGAAGCAGCCTGCCCATCTGTGATGGTTAAATTTTGTTGTTGAAAACTTGACCTTTTTAGTAATCTAGATTGGGTCTCTGATGTTGTTCACAGTAAGGCAACCCTCTTAGTAGGGGGCAGGAGGTAAGGACCCTCAGGGGAGCTAGAAACAAGCATCCCTTCCTGGGAGGGAAGTGTAGGAAGGAAATTTCAGAGAGTCAGGGTGTCAACAAGGTTGGGCGAGTTGTAAGACCCTTACATATAAAGAGGGAGAAACTATCTCTCCCCTCCCCCTGCCTGTTTTATTGTTGTGTATATGGTTTTGGTGATGGGTTTCTCTCTCTGCTTGGATCTGTGAGAGGGTGCCAGCCTTTTCTGCCATTATGAAACTTCCCCTGGATGTATACCTTCAATAAATCCCTTCCTCCCATAACTGTGTCTGGTTTGGAGATGCGTCCCAGTGGTGTGTGGCTGACCAGGACCCCATAAATCAGCAGTATCCTCCCTCTTTGATGATAAGGAACAGGACCCTTTGCTCTACCCACAGGCTTCAGAGTCCAGAGTAGAGGATAAGTAGGACTCGCAAGTGTGGACAATGAGATCTTCCTCCCAGTCTGCTCCACCCAAAGACTTCCTCCAAGTCTAAAGGACAAAAGGCTCATCAGATTATGAGCTGAAGAAATCTCTGTGCAGTGGCTCCCAAAACAGGGGGGGGGTACTTTTGAGGTGTTAGTCTGGCTGTCAGAAAGGTGCCACTCAAAACACTCATCCAAGGAAACTTACTGCTTTGAAATATGAAAACTTGTCAAATGCTACAAATTTGGAAGCTCAGAATGTTGAGTTTATCTAGGCTTCAAGATAGAGTCAGCACTGGCTGACCCATAATGTCAGGACCTGCTGACCCTGTTTTGGGGAATTGTGGGTCTTGCTGAGCTAGCTTTTGAAAATTCGAAACTTAAGTTTTATTTTCCAGAAATTGTCCAACTTCTTTGTTTAGCCCCCAGGCCCTTGAACACAATCTCTGGTTAGCAGTTAACTGTACAAAATTCCCCACAGGATAGACTGAAACAGTTCCTCTTTATTCCTCCTCCCTCATCCAAGTGAAAGAGCCCTTATAGGACTCAGAATACCCAAATGCAGCCACTGTTGTCTCTTTCCCCCGAGACAGCCCAGTAACTCAAGCTTTCTCCTGAATAAACTGTTTGCCTTGCTTCAGAGTGTTCTCTCGTGATCTTGGTCATTCTTGGTGCCACGACTTAGATCTTTGCCATGACTTACATCTGGTGCCATGACTCAGATCACTGGATTCAGAGTCCAGGCCTTAAGACACGCTGGGCCCCCTCTAATAATTCTAGTTTATAATAAAAAAAACAATCATAGATGGATGTCAGGATGCTTACATGCAAATATATATATCCAGAAGTCATTTAAATCAAGAGGCATCCTTATGTTGGTAACAATGGTGAGCCCCTTCTAACTTATACAAAGGCTTTATGCTCTAACCATCAATTTTTTTTTTTACTAAATAAGCCCCTAATGATAGCCAGTGGCACTATGATACCATCTTTTGGCCCTGACAGCCTCCAATATCTATTGGAGGGTATACTCTAATATCTCCTTAGGTATAAGGACAGCAATGTAAACTTCTTAGAATGACTAAATAATTTACTGTTTTTAAAACACCGATGGACTAGAAGTATTTTCCAATGGTATGATCATTTAGGCTCAGTCTTTATTCCATCCACTGGCTGTCATCTGGCACATAGAAGCTCTCTACAGAATTAAGTGTTACAATCCAGGGCACCACCAAAGCCCTAAAATTCTACAGGAGCAATTAGCCTCTTTGCCATTGGTTGTCCTATAAAACTGCCAGGCCCTGGGTGTCTTAACAACTGATAAAGGGGGAAGCTGTTTGTTCTGATCTGAAGAATGTTGCTAATTATGTCAGGTCAGGTTAACCAGTCAGGTCAGGTTAAACTTGATATTAAAAAAAAATTAAAACTTGGCTAACCAACTCCAGGCAGGCACATCACCTTCTGAAGAATCATGAAATCTCTTTAGTTTCATGTGGCCCTGGCTCTTACCCATACTGGGACACCTTACTTGAATATTCTTGTTGCTCCTTTTGGACCCTTGTACTCTGAAGTGCATCCAAAAACAAGGTAAACCAACTTATCCATCAGGAATTTAATCAACTCCTACTGACCCGTCTGTCCTCTGTTTCATATCAGCCCATCACAACCTCTCACCCAGACCTCATCTGCTGACTCCGACCTGACATCTATGAACCCCAGCCTTTCCCTGAGACATTCGCTGCCCCCATGGCCAGCAGGAAGCAGATATGGAAGAATAACTGTGTCCCATTATCATTTTTATAAAGGCTGGGATGTTGGGTTTATCTAGGCCCCAAAATGGAGTCAACACTGCTGACCCATCATGTCACGACCTGTTGACCCTGTTTGGGGTAACTATGGATCTTGCTGACCTGGCTTTTGAGAACTAGAAACTCAAGAGTTTCATTGTCCAGAAATTGTCCAACTTCTTTGTTTAGCCCCCAGGGCCCTGGCCACAATTTCTGGTTAGCAGTTAACTGTCCAAAATTCCCATACAATGGACTGAAACAGTTCCTCTTTTCTCCTACTCCCCCGCCCAAGTGACCGAGCCCTTAAAGAACTCAGAATGCCCAAATCTAGCCCACTGCTCTCCTCTCTCTCCCTGAGACAGGCTCACAGCTTGAGTTTTCTGCTGAATAAATTGTTTACCTTGCTTCAGAGTGGGCTCTCGTGGTCTTGGTCATTCTTGAACCTTTCACAGAGAAGTACATCACTCAAATTGCAGATATTGCTTTGAACCTATGCTTTGATGAGGAAACAAGTCTAGGACATATTTTCTTTTGGAAAACACAGTCTGTGTTCTCTTCTGTAGTAGAAAGGCAGCAATTCTTTGGAAATAATCTTTACTGTGGAGAATATTTTAATGGATTAAAATATTATTCCTTGAGGAATTCAAAATTTGCAACATATAAATAAGATTATAATGAAGACATTTTTTCCCAAAACCTAATTGTAGATAACAAATTCTTCTCTGGGAGTAACTAATGTAACTAATTTCTTGTGCTTTTGTTTAGAGGTATTTTAAGCGTACCAAGGTATATACATACATATTTCCATTTATCATTCATACTTGTCTGATACCTGCTTGTAATTTTTTATTTATAAAGCAAAAATTTATTCTGATGGCTTTTTTTATATTCGTGTTATTACACAGCCATCAATAATTTACAATTCAATAGTATTTTCTCATCAGCAGTTACTTTGGTAATGATGGGTCCATTTTTTGCCCAGGTGGAATTACAACCGGTGGACACCTCATATAAATAAAGTCATATAATATGTACCCTTTTGTGCATCTGCTTTCCTCACTTAGCATCATGTTTTTGGGGTTCATCCAACTGTAGGGTTTATCAGTTGCCATTTGGATTTTTTTTTTAATATATATTTATTGTCCATAATGAGTTACATTATTTAGTGGGCAAACCATGCGTTGTTATCCCGAATTCCCCAATTCCCCCCCTCCCCATCCCTGATCAGTTGTATATCCTCCTCTGTGGGCTGTCTGTAACCATGTATAACCTTCCCTTGCTTCACATCAGTAATGCTGTTCTGAAACAAATGCTCCCCATGGAAAAGCCAAACAAAACCCTATTTCCTTAATTTGCACTGGGATAATATGGTGTTGTAGACAGCTCACTCTGCTGGGATGAACCTCCAAACCAGGCACAGTTTATAGGAGGAAGAAGGAATTTATTTGAAGCCTCACAGATCCAAACACAGAGAGAAAGGCACCACTAGCAACTCCAAAAACAAGCAAGTACATTCAGACAGCCCAAACCATAGGAATTCCAGGCAATATTCAGACTGCTGTCTACATACATATATCTGGAAATCTGCCCCCCAGAAACACCTTATGGCTGGACTCTAGGATCTGCCCACAGTGACACCTCTTTCAACTTACAAACTGTAATAAATTCCTGAACTTACTGGGGGACATCCATTCAAACTAACACTTATGGTGTTACCTGTAAACCTATATCTGTGTTCAATTTATTAAAATACAAGCTAATATAGAAACATGCAGCACATTGACTAAAATATTTCTTACCAATCTCTATCCAATAAATAAAGTTGTTACAAAGCAGGTTTTCATATGCCATAATACACCTCTCCAATGCCTACCACAACTGAAATACATATTATTTATACTGACATGCTTGTACCATTGAAAACAGCCATCCCTGGTACCCACAATCTAATATTTTTGGAATGTGATAAAGACTGTTTTGCAAATTATTATCTATAAAATGCTTTGTATTTTGTTTAGGGAACAGATATACATTTTTACTACATAAACAATACCTGAAAGCATTCTGTTGATAGATACATAAATGTGTTAAAGTTCAATTTGATATCCTACTGGGAAAAGGTTGGTGAGATGTTGTTTTAAGAAAAGTATCTCAGCTTTTAATGTTGCCCTTTTCAGTGCACATCAGAGTGTTCATTCTTTTCTATTAAAAATAAATTTATTTTCTAGTGTAATAGAGCAGGAAACATAAGCAGGACAATTGTGAGTTTGAGGACAGCCTGGGCTCCACAGCAAGATACTAGCTCACCAAAAAATTCATTAAGATGAAACTTACCCCAATTTTTTCCAAGTCAATTCTTTAATAAGTTTCTGGGATTATAGACTCGTTATTGATCTCCACTTTTCAGACTTTAACCCTTCCCTGAAACATGTCCACAGACTATTTTCAATCTTCCTCCGGCTCCCAGATCAAAGACACTAATGATCTCTTTTCTTTCTCTAAAGATGTACACTTTTCAGAAATTTCATATAAAGGCATTGATGCAATACTGTACATCATGCCTAGTTTTTTTTAAAATTTAATGTAGTATTTTTGAAGGAGATCCATGTAAGTACTGATACTTTATTCCATCTTATTGCCCATCTTCTAAATATACCATAACAACATGCTTATCCATTGACCTGTTGATGTCTATTGGGTTGCTTTCAGAGAGTTATTCTAGTTTGTCTTTCTAAGCTTTTTAAAAATAATTTTATTTGTTCATTTTCAAGCAGAGAAAGACGAGAGAGAGAGAGAGATAGAGAGAGAGAGAGAGAGAGAGAGAGAAAGCACCAGGGCCACCACTTTGTGGGTCTGACATATGTGGGTACTGGGGATAGAACCTGGGGCCTTAGGCACCAGAGGCAAGTGCCTTAACCACTGAGCAATCTCTCAAGCCCTGTCTTCTTAAGCTCTTATAACTTATTGATTGGCTCAAGCCAGTCACATGGACATGTCAACAAAAATAACCAAAGAGAAGGAAACCAAGTGTGAGTGAACTTGGTCTATTGTTCCATGGACTTCCCAGGCTTTCATGATCCTTACAAAGCAGGCATGTAAGGGAGGGCTTCTCCTACTGAGAAACTAGGTAGTTTCACCCCTGTAGGAACATCACAAAGCATATTTAAACAGTCAGCCTAGGTCACTAAGCTTTTTTAATTAAGCAAGACAAAAAAGGATGAATCTCTGCTAGTCTCACATGACAAGCCTTTTACAAAAAGCATTTTTTTTATTTGGATTTTTTAACGTGGAAAAGTAAGCTACAGTAATAAAAGAACAGCTAAACACATAAACTGTTAACACAGTTGCTATTTCTTATTGATTAGTGTGCACTATACATAATTTTATGCATTATTCCCTTATCCGACTTATGGCCCAGAATTTGTTAATACATAAGCATCATCACAAACATGCAACGAATGTGTTGCTCTATGACATCATTGTGGCTAAAACATCACTTGGTGATAGGAACTGTTCACTTCACTGTGTGACTCAAGGGTCACTAGCTATGCATCTCACGAATATTCATTTGTAAGCCATGGCCAATACCAGCCAGATCACATCACCCACACCACCATCATTCTTGATCACTACCGCCATATTCACCAGGCTCATCACAATGATGATAATAAGTATTTTCTGTACAAGTTTGAGAACCTGAGTTTGACACTCAGTGTCCACTTAAAAAGCCATGCATGGCCACACATGCCTGGAACTCCAGCACTGGGGGAGGAGGGCAGAGACAGGAGGATTATTTGGATTCTCTGGTCAGCCAATCTAAGAGAAAAGCAAGGAGCTGCATGCCCACAGAGACACTGCCTTGGTGAAATGGGCAGAGAAGCAATAGAGATTATCCTGTGTCTTCCTTCCTGTGTCTGGCTTCTGCATACACGCACACATCTGCGCAGGTGTGAATACCTGACTCATGAATGCACAGCACATACTACACACACACAACAAAACTTTTAAAACATGAAAAAGCAATTCTGATTGGTTTACAATGAAGTCTTTTCTCAGCTTAGAATTACTTTGGTGATATGATGTGGAACATACTTTTTGTGTTTGTCTTTGTATAGCTCTTCTAAGTGATATTTTACCCATATTTTCTGAGAGTGGGCTGCTGTTTTCTTACTCTAGAGTTTTAAGGTTTGTTGGATATTTTGGATATCAGGGCATTAACAAATACAGATCCTGATTCCTTCCTTCTAGCCTGTGGCTCTCCCTTTCACTCTGTCAGCCTTACCTTTAGAACAGATATTTTAACTTTAATAAAGCTTGATGTTTCAGTTTTTCCTCTTATAATTTAGTTTTTGGTATTTATAAAATATTGCCAAATTCAAGGCTCTCCACTTTCTCCTATTTTCTAGATGTTTGGTGGTTTCATGTTACACAGCAGGTCTAGGATCTAGTTTAGTTAATATTTAAAAGGTATCAAGTCTATGTCTCTTTTGTTCTTCTATGTCCACTTTCTTCTTTCCCCCATCTTTCCTAATTTCTTCCTCGCCTTCTCCTTCTCTTCACTTTCCATTTTCCTTCCCCTCTTGTCTTCATATCCTTTTTCCCTTTCTCCTTTTCTTCCTTCTTTCCTTTTTTCTCTTCCCCTTCCTTCTTTCTTTCTATATTCAATTGCCCTAAGAGTATTTGTCTAAAAGGAGTGTCTAATTTACACCTTTTATTTACTTTGTCAAATTCAGTTGAGCACATTTTCTGGATCAAGTTCTGTGCTCTCTATCCTCTGTTATGACAACATTTGCCTTTTCTTTCACACATGCAGAAATATATTGACAATTACAATTTGATACAGGTTGAACATTCCTATTTAAAAAATTCAATTTAAATGCCTCACAAATCATAGTGAGTGCTAATATGATATGCCAAATGGAAAATTCCATGTCTGACCTAATGTGACAAGTTGCAGTGAATTCCTATCAATGAATCTCTTTATATATATTTATTTTACTTTCCCATTAGATTTTGTTGTAGCTTTTCTCAAAGAGACTCTAGAATCTTGTCATTTCCTTATATTGCTTGAGAGTGCCTAGAATCTTGGCCGAGAGTTTTTTGACTCTGTTCATCCCGGTCCTTTTCTGAGGGACCAACAGGCCTAGTCTTGAGAATCCTCACAGCTACTCAGTTTAATGGCTGCTTTCTCAGAGGTCAGCACTCAGCAATACCTGTTGTGTTCATGGTTTGTAAGACTTTGCTGTAGAAACTGATTCATGATCAGATTCCCTCATTCTGAGGGTTTTGGACTTGGATTGATCCAGGCCAGTGGTGTCCAAGGTTTCTAGCTTGATGGCCTTTGTAGGGCTTCTAGGTTTCTGGAACTGGATGAACTCCTTGAGTAAATCTCCTGTCATGTTTCTATAGATGTGATAGATGTTAGATAGATGATAGATAGATACAGGTAGATGTAGATCTGGCTTTTTTTAGATCAGTCTCTTTAAAGAACCTTAACTCAAACAAGTTCTAATTGTTCATAGTTATACTCTGAAGGAATTAACCATATGTTAAACATTTTATCTTGTATTCTCCCTGTTATTAGTTCTAGGAGGGTTTATTTTAGATGAATTTTGCAATATTTAATATTTTTCATCAGATCAGATTTAAGTGGGTTAATAATTTAAGGACAATGTTGAACAGAAGTTGTGAAAGAGTATGTACTATTGTATTGGATTCTCTAAAGGGAAGAATTTAGTTTCAACTATTAAATATACTGTTAAATTTAGATGTTATGTAGGTTCTTAAATTAAATCAAAAAAGCATTTCCTCTATTCCATGTTTGCTGAGGTTGTTCTTTTTGTTCATGAATGGGAGTTGAGTTTAATCAAGTTATTATCCCCTGTTAGCACATTCATCTGATTGTTCTTTACCCTGTTGCTGTGCTAAATTTTATTAATTGTATATGTATTTTGAAGCAGCGCTATTTATAAGTAGCACTTGGTAAGTCTAAAATGTATAACTTTCTATACATTATTAGATTTATTTGCTATTTTAAATTTGGAGCCTATGCTTTTAAAAGTTGGTATATCATTTTTGTTTTTGTACTATATTTATAATGTTTTGTTATTAAAGGAATATCCTCCCCACAAAATGAGTTACCTTGAATCCTCTCTGATCCTCTTTTCTAGAAAAGAACATAGAACTGCTCCTTAAATATATGGTAGATTTTTCAAAGAAACCATCTGTGTGCTTTCTTTTTTTTTTTTGTAGGAGGTGTATTAATTATTGATGCATATCCTCTAACATGTTGGGCAATTAAGTAATATGTTTCTCTTTGTGTGAAGGGATTTATATCCTTGGTGTGATGGTTAGGTTTTGTTGTCAACTTGGATCTTTTTAATTATCTTGGGTAGGTCTCTGAGGATGTTTATAGGAAGGAATCCTCTCAGTAGGGGGCAGAATGTAAAGAAGCAGAAAAGCTAGAAGTAAACATCCTTTCCTGTGTGGGCAGTTCAGGAAGGAAATTCCAGAGACTCAGGAAGCCATTAAGTCTGGGAAAGAGTTATAAGACCCCACCCTAGAGCTATATAAAGGGGAAGAAATTCTCTCCTTGGCCCTCCTGCCTGTTCACTGTCCTGTGTGTGGTGTAGGTGATGGGCTTTTCTCTCTGCTAGGATCTCTGAAAGAGGGCCAGCCTCTTTCACTGTTAAGAAACTTCCCCTCAATCTATAGTTTAAATAAATACTTTTCTCCCATAAACTGTGCCTGGTTTGAAGATTCATGGTGTGTGGCTGACTGTGACACTTGGCACACACACTTTTAGTACATTGTTTCTTTCAAGGAATTTATCGTTTCATCTAAGTTATCAAATGTGTGATCATGGAGATCTTTATTTCATTGTTATCTTTTTAATGCCTACAAGATCAACATGAGGACCTCAATTTTTGATATTAGTAATTTTAATTTTTTCTCTTTTCTCTTAGTTGTCCTGACTGAAGTTTGTTGATTTTTTGGGGTGTTTCCACTGCACTAAGTTCTGTTTTCATGGATTTATCTCTGTCCACTTCCTGCTGTGAATTTCATTAATTTCTGTTTTTCATTTTGTCATTTCTTTCTCTGGTACCTCAGTTCCTTCTTCTTGAAGCTGGAGAGGAAGTATATTGTTTAATCTCCAAATATTTCAAATTTGAATTTAATTCCATTGTCTTCTTGAGAAAATTATGAGTGATTTCAATTCTTTAAATATATGAACTATGTCTTATGATCTAGAATATATCTTAGTAAATTTTCACATATGTTCTGAAGGATGTGAATTCTGCTGTTATTGATATGTCCAATAAGTGTCAATTATATCCAGTAAATGTAATTTATGCTCAACTGACCTCTACCCATGCTGATTGACTACGGGTTCTATTAATTGCCAATAGAGGTATATTGAAGTCCAAACCTATAATCATAAATTTGTCTATTGGTACAGTTTTATTATTATTTTTGCCTTATTTTAACACTCTTGTCTTCAGGAATATGAATACTGAGGGTTGTTATGGTGGAGAATTGATTACTTTGTCATTACTTAAGGCTATTCTGTTTTTTATTCATAACTTTCCTTGATTATTATGTGAAATTATTATGTGAAATTAATATAGCTACTCTAGATTATTTTGTTTAAAAAGTTGCTCTCTCTCTCTCTCTCTCTCTCTCTCTCTCTCTCTCTCTCTCTCTCTCTGTATGTGTGGTGATGCATGAATACCTGCATGTGTCCATGTGGAAGCCAGTGTTTGACCTCAGGTGTCTTCCTCAATCACTGTCCAATGTGTTTACTGAGGCAGGGTCTCCATTGAACAGAGCTCACAGTTTAGCTAGTGTAACTGACTGACTTGCCCTTGCAATCCTCTGCCTCTGCTTCTCAAGTGATGGAATTACAGGTGACAGCTGTATCCATCCAGCATTTTCATGATTCTGGGGATCCAAACTCCAGCCCTCTCCCTTGTACAGCATGTGTATCCAAGTAGCCCCCTCCCCATATTAATATGAATAATTTTCTTTTGTCTACTTGGCTTTTGTTTAGTTGTTACTACTGTGGTTTGGTAAATGATTATGCTCATCAAACTTTCCTCTATTTATGTTTATGCTCATATACTAGTGCTACTCTCAAATTTGGTTGGAGAAGCTTCTCTTTTCAGATAGCAGTGACCACTAAGATGACTCAAAACTCACCAACGTGCTAAGGAGGACAATGTAGTGCTCAGCACTAAATGAGGCATCTTTACCACACCCTTCAAGGTTCAGGGACCATTGTGGAAGAGCGGGTAGAAAGAATGTAAGAGCCCAAGAAAGGGGAGAACTGCTTAGAATACTATCTTCCAGACACGAAGTGGCCTTGATATTCACAATCTCTAAGTGTTTAATGCTATCTACACAAGACCTGCAGAATGGGAAAAAATGATGACATCAAAATAGAAGAATGTGGGCTGGAGAGATGGCTCAGCGGTTAAGGCACTTGCCTCCAGTGCCTAAGGCCCTGGGTTCAATTCCCCAGGTCCCACATAAGCCAGACCCACAAGGTGGTGGCCCTGGTACATTCTCTCTCTCTCTCTCTCTCTCTCTCTCTCTCTCTCTCTCTCTCTCTCTCTCTCTCTGCTTGAAAATGAATAAATAAAATATTAAAAAAAAAATAGAAGAATGTCTTCTTGGAAAGAAGGGATTAGGGGAAGAGAGTTTGATAGGATGGGAGTATGATTATGGTTTATTGTTTATGTTCATGGAGGCTGTCAAAAAGGTTTCAAAAAACTTTTTTAGCTGTTCCATAAACTTTGCAATATATATCTATAAGTAACCTAAGCCTATTTTAAAACGCAGTAGCCCTCTTTCACCCATGATGCGCCTTTCAAAATATTAAGTTACCTACAGTCAACTGTACCTCAAAAATATGAATAGAAACTTGAGAGATACACAACAGTAAGTGCTGCATCCTGAATGCTTCATTCATCTTCATCTTTATCATGTAAGCACTGCATCTACTTACATCATCACAAGAAACATGCTACTTTGGGCTGGAGAGATGGCTCAGCAGTTAAGGCACTTGCCTCCAGTGCCTAAGGCCCCGGGTTCAATTCCCCAGGACCCACATAAGCCAGACCCACAAGGTGGTGGCCCTGGTGTGCTCTCTCTCTCTCTCTCTCTCTCTCTCTCTCTCTCTCTCTGCTTGAAAATGAATAAATAAAAAATTAAAAAAAGAATCATGATACTTTGAGAGAAAGAGGTAACCCAATATGCATACATTTTATCTATTTAATTGCTTCACATTATTGCTATGATTTTTTTGTATCATGCTGAATTCATAAATTAAATCTAACTAGCATGTGTGTGGTTTTCAGCACTGCCTGCTCATAGTTTGCTTATTGACTAGGTTAAAGTTTTTTGTCCAGTTAATTTTCTATGATTGAATGTAATATACTTAGGTGCTGCTTCGTATGTTTTCTAATAGTTATGCTACCTTGTGATCTGTATGTTTCTTTGATTTG
>PVHP010019339.1:0-31983 GCA_004024765.1 Zapus hudsonius
ATTGTTTAAAGATTCTAAAAATTTTTAAATAGAGCAAAAGTAGGTAATAGTCATTGTTCGTTGTAGGATTTGTCATGGTGAGACGTCATCCGTCACTTTCTACGCTCTGTTCCTGGGGTGATACTAACTTAAAATCTCTGCAGAGGAAAGCTCATCCCTACTCCCCAGACAGAGGTGAGAACTAAAAGGTCAAGTGTGATTGTTTGCCTACCTGGTACAAGGCCACACAGAACAGGAACAGCACCATGTAGATGATTTTGTACATGACAATTTTACCCTCAAAGCTGACGAAGAAGAACATGCCCCCGCAGACGTAGATCCAATATTTGATGAACATGGCCACCACCAGGTTGCCCAGAACCTTCATGATATCCTCCTCGTCATCCTCTTCTCCCTCCTCCTCCTCCTCTTCTTTCCTTCTCTCGGGCTTTTCTTCCTCTGCTTCCTCTTCTGCCTCCTTCTCTCGGGGCTCTCCTTCCACGTGGATGTCTTGAAGTTCCTCATCTTCAAAAACAGAACACTGTGCCATTATTCTTAGCAAATTATCTGGCCACAGACATACTTTGGCTGTGTGTGATAAGCGTGGACACAGAAGCAGGTATTTTTTACTAGGTATTATGTATTTTGGATAATTTTAGACTGTCCTAATAAACCAGGTAACATATATGATTGATGTATAGTTGATTTCCATATTTTTTTCCTGTAATTTACAGGACAATAACTGTGATAATATTTTCGTAAATCTCTTTTAACATTTTTTTTCATTTCTACTATCTAGGATCCAGACTCTAGAAATAAAAATATGTAACAATATCACCTGTCAGAGTGCATTAATTTCCAAGACTAATTGCTTTGTAGCTCAAAACAATTTAAATACTACCTGAACGTGATTGGTGCTCACAATTTTAACCAAAAAAAATGTGACTTTAAAGAACCAAAAGGATTAGAGTTAAAGCCAAAAATAATTCAGTTTAAATTAAGTTTAAAGAATAATTATAAGTTAACTAAGTCTAAAACAATTCAATGTATTGGAATTAAAAACTTCTTCTTGCTTTAAAATATACCCATACACATGATATTGTGTTACCATAGCTACCTAAATTTGAATAATTCATTCAAAAAAAACCCCACTGTAGTTTCAGTGAGGAGACTACAAGAATAAACTGAGGGCTCAGATTATTTTTCTCAAATTAACCTTTCTTTACTAAAAATAACTGCTTAGTCATTCTCCTTCTGCTAAACAGTGAAACTCAGACAGGCAAGATTTCCATCATATAGACAGACTTTTGGTGTTGAAAAACAACTCAATGGTTAGGCTTAATAGGAACCATAAAAAAATAAGAACTTTATAAAAATAAGAACCATATAGAAATGATCTATGCTGGCTTTCTCATGGTTCCTTCATCAGCCCAGATTCTGTATGCATATATAATCACGGTGCTGATGAACTTCTCAGAGAGTATCCCATCCATTCTATAAACAATAAATACACAGTTACTGATCTGCTTAGGGAGTTTGGGAGCAAGTTGTTTTCATTTACCTACTTAGTAGGTCTACAACTGAAGAAAATGTTGATAAACACTATCCTTCCCTCCCTCCCTCCCTCAGTCCCTCAGGTCCTTTCTGCCTTCCTCCCTTCCTCTCCTCCATTTCATTTCTCTGCCCTCCCCACTCCCCCCCCCTTTTTTAAAATCAAATTGGAGAATCTGAATGTAAAAGAGTGAGTCCCTGGAGAATTTATTGAAATCTCTGACGTTTGTTTCATCTTGTTGGGGATCACTTCAGTGAAGGTTCAGTGACAGTTTTGGAAGCTCCCTGAGCTCTCTCAAGTGCATCTAAAGGTTACATGTTAATTTCTAGGCTGGGATTTAGTTCCCAGTCCAGTGTTTGCCTAGCCTGAGAAACACCCTGGGTTTGATGGCAGCACTAAGCCAACAAACAAAACTAAGATAAAAGTTACATGTCACCTCTCACGTTCACGCGTGGCTCCCATGGAGTCTGAAGCATGGAGGGTGTCGCAGGTATCTGGGACTTTCTAACCTTGCTGAGCACAACACAGTCACACACTTCTCACCTTTCTCCTCTGGCTCCTGACTTCCAATTTTGACTTCAGACAAAAGAGCTTCCTTTTCCTGAAGGGCCTTTTGCTCTGTGAGGTGCTGCCTCAGGAGGAGCCAAAAAGTGATGGTGAAAAGAATCTGAAATGGAAGTGAGCGACCATTACTTAGTGACCATTTGCAGTGCAGACACGAGTCTCCCCAGGCAGTGTTTCCACGTGACAGGCGAGGTGGAGTCCGGGCATCCATGGGGTTTTTACTGAAGGAAATTGCTTCCCAACCCCTTTGTGAGGAAGGATGGTGTGAGTGTGGCAGGTGCATTCTGGGAGCCTCTGAAAATGAACCAAACCCTCAAAGCACTGCCGTTGGCAGGAAGTCAACCTCAGCTAAGTGGGCTCCCTTCAGCCCTGTGTGTTCCTGGCTGATTTCCTCCTGGCTAGGGAAGAATTTTCCAATTTAGGGAGCTCCATGTACGAGGGATTTCATTACCTGGTATGTAGTAGGGATTTTATCTAATTTAATTTTGTGGGTTATAGTTTTATTGAAGTACAGTTTACATACTATACAAGTCACTCAAGTAAGTGCATGCATAGTACATGTGAGGCCTCAGGTGAGATTTGAAGACCCTTCCCAAAAGCCTATAGAATTCAGTGGGATAAAACCCAAACCATCAACTGCAATCAATTTTTTAAAACATATTTTTGTCACCCATGTATTAAATTTAGTCAACTGCTAATTTACTTTTTTAAAAAAATATTTTATTTATTTATTTTTCAAGAGAGAGAGAGAGAGAGAGAGAGAGAGAGAGAGAGAGAGAGCGCTCCAGGGCCACCACCTTGTGGGTCTGGCTTATGTGGGTCCTGGGGAATTGAACCCAGGGCCTTAGGCACCGGAGGCAAGTGCCTTATCCACTGAGCCATCTCTCCAACCCACTAATTTACTTTTTTTAAATTGTTCATAATGATTTACATTGTTTAGTGGGCCAACCATGAGTTGTTATCCCCAATTCCCCGTTGCCCCCCTTCCCCATCCCCAGTCAGCTAGATATCCTCCTCCGATGACCGTCTGTATCAGTCTTTGAGAAGAAAGAATTAAGTAATATATAATTTTAAAAAGTGACTTATTTATTTAGCATAATATTTTTGAAGTTTATTCATGCTGTAGCAAACAGATAGCACTGCATTCCTTTGTATTATGAAGTAATATTCTAATTTATAAACAAACATTCATTTATACACTCACAGGTTGAAGAACACATAAGTCTTAGCCCTCCCGTTTTGGGGGCTATGATAGAACATGTTGTTATGGACATCTACACATAATGTTTTTCAACTCTCTTGAATATATATACACCTATGAGGGCTACTGTGAAGCTTGTGGTAACTCTGTGCTGGACTTTGGAGGAACTGAAAGGCCTTGGACATTTTCCAAAGTTTACATTCCCAGCGGCAATGTGTGATGGTTCCAATTTCCTCATTTGCTCATTAATATCTCTTTGTCTTTTTTGATTACGGTCTTCCTGGTGGATGTGAAGTGGTATCTCACCGTGGTTCCCAGAAGGCTTTTTGCAAATATTTGCCAAGGAAATGAAAAAAATTTAAAAGGTCAACGAATGAGTCATTGTCACCTGGAATTACTGCCCACTAAACTATCTGTAAATTTCAACTGTCATTTTCTTTGAACAGAAACCAGAAATAAGAAGTCTTCACAAAATATCCAGGACATAATGAGATCAAGAACCAGAGCATAGAACTCCTGAAAATCTGACATTGTAACTCTGAAGTCACTATTAATTGAACTATATACAGGTTCAAATTGGGAAAGAAACCTGTCTCTGAGCTCATAGGTACTCTCTCAGCAAGGTATACTTAGTGTTGTTTATTTATTTGTTTGCTATTTGTTCATTTATCAGTACTATAGTTTGAACTCAGGGCTAAGTAAGCACCCTACCACTGAGCTGTTCCACTTTTTAGTTTATATTTTGAGACCATGTCTCCCCTGATTGCTTCAGCAGCCCTTGGTCTCACTTCTTAGTCCAAGAAGACCCTGAACTTGACTTCTTCATGTTGCAGATTTCTGGATGATAGGATTACATGTCTGAATCACCAGACCTGGCCAGAGTGTGTTTTTATGAATGTCACTATGTTGGGAGATTTTTATGAGCTTGAAGATGTATTGTTTTTTGATAAATCCTTGCACTTGTTTTGATCTTCTAGCTGCTTCAGAATATAAATGCAAATCCTAATCTCCCAGAATAATTTTTTTCCAAATAAGTAATCCTTTATGTCACTCCCAAAGAACTCAGAATTCTGATTGATGAGTTAATTCAACAAGTCAGTTGGCAGACATTTTTCAACACCTTTCTGATATTCTGGGTTGGAATGTAATGGATTTATAGTCCAAGAAGATAAGAGTTTGGCTAGAAATGATGAGAGAGTTGGATATGAGTGTGAATTTATGTCTGTGTTTAAGGGGAAAGAATGTCAGATAAAGGTCACGTGAGTGAGTGCGATGGTTAGGAGGGATTATTGGTAGGAACACAGCTGGGGGAAGTCACCAGTGTGGACAGCTGTGGAAGTTTGCCCTTCTAAATAAATCAATGAAATAAAATTTCCATTGTTTACCAACTGTCTTTTCAACTGTCATTGACATTACTTTTTAGGATTGTTTCTAAAATTCTACTATGAGGTTTCATCTTTAGACTACTTACTAAGTAGCCCATGCACACGTGGGTGTTGTAGGTGTAAGGTACCTAGAAACCTGTAGATATTTACTCCCAGAAGAGGTGAATCTCATGTGATTGTCTCCTGCAGAGATATGAGTTTTCTCTCTGTGTTTGGTAGAGAAAAATTTTTCAAAGATCATTCAATATACTTGCTCAATTGCTGAAAGGCAAATTATGTATTTGGATTTGGCCGCTTTGTTAACAAGAGAGACAGTTGAGTAAGTCACAAAACATATAATTTGAAATAAAATTGTTACTTGCCCCAGAAAATAACTGGGCAATAAAAAGATTGAAAATTGCAACTCAGATAAAGGGATGCCAACACAAGAAGCAAGTTCTTAATTTTTGTTCCTTAAAATGCTTCTGGAACATAACTGAGGAAAACGTCAATAATAAGTGACTGTATCAGGATGTCCTAAGAAGCCAGTTTCGCAAATGATAACCCATCCAGTCTGCTAACTCTTTGGCATATTTTACATTGCATTTTCTATTTTGTATTATATACGCTTCTATTTCTACATCTAATTATGACTATACTTAAGTTATAAAATTAATTTCTATTTGTTTTAGTAAAAGGTAAAAGCATGGTAAATGTTCTCAACCAGGTTTGATAAACTTGTAACCCCAGCTTTTTCAGAGCCTAAAGCAGGAGAATCACTTGGGCTACAGAGAGAGTTCAAGGCTGTGCCTCAAACTAAAGAGTAAAAAGAGGGGCGGAGATGCAGACAATGGTAGAACAACACTTCCCAGCATGTGCAAGGTCCTGGGTTCAATCCCTACTACTTTAAGGGAAAAAATGGGGGAGAGACCTGTAAGGCTAACCAATGTAAATTATTTTTCAGACTCATGTCTGTTCCTTTTTTTTTTTGAAAAGCAGTGAGTACTGGGAGCCTACTTTTGTAAAGTTTTAGTCTCTGTAATTATGATGATGGCTACATTGTTTCCTTGTTCACTTACCTTTGAAGCAAGTTCTCCTGGATCTTTCTTTTCTAGAAATCCTGGGACCTTTTTAATTTCCGGAAGTTCAAAACTCCAGATGTACTGTAAAACCAACAACAGATTCCCATAGACAACCATGAATGGAGAGCTGATCATGGCGTATTTTCTTCTGTTCCGGATCATCCAGAGGGTGCATGACCAGATCAATAGCACAAAAGTCAGCCAGCTGTGGTAGGTGATACTCCAGGCCTGCACAGAGCAAAGAAAGACCAAGCGACCGTGGTCACTACAATGCATAGTCCATGCTCAGGGAAGCTAAAAGCTTTCTATACAGATGTGACCAACAGCATTTAGGCTTGTGAAGAGAAGAGAGACTTGTGAAGGGATAGTGGAGAGACCCCAGCTGGTGCCACAAGAAAGGGTGAGGAGGAAAGCTGAGGCTGCTGACAGAACAATTGGCTTGGACTCTCTTTAGGGACCAGCCAAAGACTGTTGAGCCCCAAATCTCTTCATCATTGTCCTACTTTGCAGCATTAAAACAACTCTGTTCTTTTTTCCTAAGAAGCTTGGAATCAGAGTTGGTGGGTAGCTTAGTAGGCTTGGGCTTTATATTTTGCATAAATACATAAGTAATTTTAGCAGATTTGGCTTCTTGGACTGCTGCTTCTGTTTGTGATGAAGTCTGCTGCTATCTGGAACTTCCATGGAGGGCAGGTGCTCTGAAAACATTAATTAACACTCTAGCTCCATTAGTACAAAGGAGTGTCATGACCTAGACTGTGTTGGTTTTACAATAGACATTCTTCTATTAAGAAACACAATGTGTATTCAGAACTGTTGTATTTTTAAGATTAATTCCTTTAAGAAAAAGACCAAACCTTACCTAGATTAGAAAGAGAAAAGAAAAATCTCAAAATGACTTTTATAATTTTAAATTCAAAATTACAAATTACATTTATAATATATTTGATATTTAATAATCCTTGACCTGTTGCAGTTTAGACCTGTTTATAGAGGAAGTACCAGAAAGCAATTAGAGACGATGGGATTAATTCCATTTCAAGAATGGAGTTGGGGCTGACGTATCGGTCCTTGGAGCCAGGGTTCCCCATGCATGTTTGGTCACACACAGTAGCTTGTCACCCTAGTCCTTTCTCTATCCCTTCCTGGTATACCAACTTTTCTGCAATTGGAGCCAGGTCCTGCACATGAGTTTGGGGATAGCAACTTTCCCCTAGTGCCCTGTCCCTGCCCCTTCTGCATCTGACATTTTCCCCATTGGAGCCTTGAGTTTGGACATAGCTGTTAGCTCCTCACTACCTCTCCCTTCTCCTTCCTGAGCTGCTGTTTCCACCACTGAAGCTGTGGCCAAGTGCAAGAGTTTGGGCACAGCTACAACTAAAATCACGATCACCTCAGAGATCACCTATCCACAAAGCTGCTTCAAGTATCTCCACAACTGAACCCTAAGCAGCACAAAGCAAAAGCAAGAGAACACACAGAAACACAAAGCACCACTCCTAAAAGTCACCACCCACGAACCATATCCCAAAGGTCAAATCTTAACACAAAATGGGAAGCATGAAAAACCAAGACAATATGTCTACCCCAACAATCACCAATCCTATTTATGCACCTCTGATGAGAGATACTTAAAGGAAACTCCATAAATCTTCCAAAGAATAGTTGTAAATATGTAAAAGAATTTCAGAGGACACAGATACATGCCTGAATGAAATCATGAATAAATTCAAAGAGGACACACATGCCTAAATGAATTCCAAAAGAACACAAACAGCTAAATAAAATGAGGAAGTCAAACCAGGAAATGAAAATGAAATTCAATACAGAAATAGAGGGCTGTGGAGATGGCTCTGCTAAATGTAACTTGATTGTTGTACAAGCATATGGACCTCAGTATATATACATATATATATATGTATATATATGGAAAGATGTAAAATAAAAATGAAAAAAAATAAGTGATAGAAATCCCAAAAGAAAAACCAAACTGAAAAGATGATGCTGGAAATGAAAACTATAGTACGTCAAATAAAAAGCTCTGTGGAATGCTTCACCATAGAATGGATCAAGTGAAAGACAGAACCTCGAAGACAAAGTGGAGAAATCAGTTAGTCAATTCCAACGAGAAGTTCAAATAAATATATGAATGAACCATGAGAGATATTTGGGACACCATGAAAAGACCAAATGTTTAAATAATGGGAGAAGAAGGAAGAGATGGAAGAGGAAGAAGAAGAGGGGGAGGAAGAGGAGAAGGAGAAATAGGAAAAAATAATTCAAGCTGATAAAATTTTTCAGTAAAATTAAAGAACAAATCTTCCCATAGCTAGAGAGATACCCATAAAAGTACAAGAAGTATACAGAATAACAAATATACAATGCCAGGAGAGAAACTCCCCAAATAATACTATCTTCAATACACAAACAAAACCAAGAAAAGGCACTGAAAGAGAAGACTATCAAGTCACATATAAGCAGGGCCATTAGAATAATAGCCAATTTTTCAGTGGAAATGCCAACATCCAGAAGAACTTAGAATAATGTATTTCAAATATTGAAAGACCAAAGTTGTCAGCCCAAACTATTATACCCAGCCAAATTATCTCTCATAATAGAAAGAAAAAACTTTCCATGATAAAAGCAAGCTAAAGGAATGTGTGATCACTAAACCAGCCCCACAGAGGATACTGGGTAGAATAGTTCACATTGAAGTGAAGGATAAAAACACTCAAGAGGCTACAGAGGGAAATAATCAATGCCACAACAGTTCTCAGGAAATTGATGACTAAGAAAACAGCACAAAATCCCCAGACACTTTTCATTAATAACTGAAATATTAATGGTTTAAATTCCTGAATCAAAAGATACAAATTAACCGATGAAATCAGGAAACAAGATACATTGTTTTAGTATCTTCAGGAAACTCACTAAGGCCCACAGTGGAGGATATCCAGCTGACTGGGGATGGGGAAGGGGGGCAATGAGGAATTGGGGATAACAACTCATTGTTGGCCCACTAAACAATGTAACTCATTATGGACAATTAAAAAAAAAAGAAACTCACTACACCTCAAAGATACACACTACGTTAGTGTGAAAGAACAGAGAAAAATATTTCAAGCAAATGGAATCAGGACAAGAAGGTGTTGATGTTCTATTATCTGACAAAACCTACTTCAGACCAAACTTAATCAAAAGGGATAAAGTCACTTCATACCCCATCAAGAGGACAACTATAAATTCTAATACAATTCTGAACATATACACACCAAACACAGGTGTACCCAATTCCATAAGATAAATTCTAGTACATGCATGTCAGAAATAAATCCTGACACAATAATAGTGAGTGACTTCAATACCCCATTTTCACCAATAGACAGGTCATCTAGGAAAAAAAAAAACATGAGCAAGGAAACATTGATCAAATGGACCTGACAGACAATTACAGAACATCCCATACAAACACTACAGAGTACACATGCTTTATACCAGCCCACGGAACTTTCTCTAAAATAGGTTAAGTATCAGGGCACAACGCAATTTTCAGCAGGTATAGGAAAATCAAAATAAGTCCTTACCTTCTATCTGACCATAAAGAAATAAAGCTCGAAGTCAGTTATAAGAAGAACTGCAGAAAATCATGCAGATTCAACAACACGCTATTCAATAATGAACGGGTCATTGTAAACATCAAGAAATAAAACTGTTCCTAAAATTTATAAAAAAGGAGAACATAACAGCAAAACCTATGAGGTATGATGAAGGCAAGTCCTTCAAGGGATGTTTAGAGCTCTAAGCGTGTACACTATAAAGACAGAGAGACTTTTGCCAATGCTCCTGGTTGCTTGATAGAAATACATGGTAAGACCCTATTTTGGCAGGTATAATATGCTCCAGTTGCAGGACACTGACCAATCATGCTAGAGCTTAGCTGGAAGCTAGTAGCTGTCTTAATGCTGGAAAGTAATTGTAGGTCGCTTGGGGGAGTGAAGTCATCAACAGTCTTAACTAACAGTGGACCCAGTGAGCAGTGCAACTGGCCATCCTGGGAAGACCTAGCCACCGGTGCAATCGTGACTGTTAGGGGAAAACCAGCTGCTCTTCGATTGGATTTGGGCCTGCTCCACAGAAGGGAATTCCCAGCTAGTACTGAGAACCTAGTCACAAAGCCTGTGGCTGGGAAAGTCTATAAGCCCCTAGGGAAGAAGCAAATTACCCTCTAAATTCTTATGTTTATGTCCATAGGTTAGAGCTCACACTTTTTGTCTGAGAAGTTTCTGATGGCAGGTGGCAGTGACTATTGGGAAGACTCAGAACTCTTTAATTTTGTGGATCTTTATTTTTTCTTGCAACATGTTGCAGTGTCTTTTACTCGTACCTGAAGCTGGGTTCTATACAGTCTCCTTGGGGAGCCAGACTGAGGTGCTGCCCAAACTGTGTGTAGGTATTGGGTAAGCCTTCTACTACTGAACTTATACCCCCAGTGAGTGCCTTTGTGTGCGTGTGTGTGCCTGTGAGTGTGTGTGTGTGTGTGTGTGTGTGTGTGTGTGTGTGTGTGTGTGTGTGTGTTGTATGACATGGTCGTGCCAAGTTACTCACACTGGCCTTGAACTCACAATAGTTCATGTAGGCCTAGAACCTCTGCTTCTTCTTCCTTAGTCTCTTGAATGGCTAGCATTCTGTACTATCAGGCCTTATCCAATGTTCTCATTTTTTGTTTTAATCATCAAAGGTGCCCCCGTTTTTTTCACCATGGACCATGGGATTTGGATGAATTATGTACTTCTTAAGATTATTATGTTTCTCAAAACTAAACTACACCTTCCAAAGACAGTTTGGTTTTAGGAAAGGGAGAGATTAGAACTTCCATTATCTTCTATCTATAAGCCAAAGAACCATTTTGGAACTATGGTTTGGAGTGCAGAAGCTCTTCAAAATGGAAAGCAAGTGTGCAACTGGAGAAATCTCTAGGGGGGTATGATGATACCTGGATGCTTAGCCCAGTAAAACTGCAGCCAAGATGATTAAAGTCTGACCCAGATCTATAAGAAAGCATTACTACTATATTCTATGTATAGAATACAATATTTAGAATATATTCTATAATATTACTATTATATTCCTCTCTATGGAATAAAAATGGCCTATGTAAACCTTTAGTATCCTGCAGAGAAGCTACTCTGTATGTCCTGTTAAGTTGAAAAACTAGAGAATAGATTAATTTGGTAAGCTAATGGGAGAGAAATGCATTAATATTTAAAAGGAGGGTAAGTAGAGTTGAAGATGATATGACTTTGCAATCTAGTATAAAAATCCAAAGAAAAATATAACATACAACCGCTGTCTGCCAAGGCCTGGGGAAGAGCCCTCCCCTCACGTGGCTGCCATTGTACTTACCATCATGGCAATGAGGGCGCAGATGTAACTTTGTTTCATGATAAACTGGAACACAGAGACCATGGCGTGAACTCTCACACTTCTTTTTTCCTCTTGGCTCCTTTCCTCTTCAGATTCATCTTTTTTGTCCTCATCTTCCTCTTTCTTTTCTAGATGGGAACATATTTTACATGACTATGCAAACCAGCCACATCTCTATCCATGTCCCATGCAGAATGGCACAGTGTGATTTCGCACAGCCTTTCAGTGTAAAAGTCAGAAATTATTTACAATTACGGCTGAGTTGGCCCAGATAGGAAGATCACTCAGAAGGCCGAGATAGGAAAATCACCATGAGTTTGAGGTTCTCCTGGGCTAGAGAGTGAGTTCCAGGTCAGCCTGGACTAGAGTGAGGCTCTGCTTCAAAAAAAAAACCCAATAAATCAATCAATAATTAATAAAGTCCTTAGTTTTGCTTGGTGGGGGTCATGGCATCCAATGTTCAGAAATGTTGTGAAGAAAATTTCCATCAGAGAGGGTGTGCGGAAAATACCTTCTCATGTTCTCCAAAGGCGCACCTCCTGGAAGTCATACCTTTGCTTATCTCTCTCCTTGAGTGCAATAAGCTTCTAACAAATAGAATATTCTGAAAGTGATGGAATGCCACTCCCCAGCATCCCTGTTGGTTTTTGCAGTGTTGAGGACTGAATCCAGAGACTAGTGCATGACAGCTACCACTGACAATCCCAGCCCTCCTCCCCCTCAAGACTCCATTAAAGGACCGTGGCTTTCATCTAGGGCATCTTTCCCCAATCTCTTGTCCTGAGAGGCACCAGGTGCCAAGCTGTAACTGCCCAAAGTCAGCCAGAAGTTACACAAGTGGGCTCAGAGACAGAAACAGAAGCTCTCTCCCAGCCACATCTTCAGGGGACACCTCAGGTGCAGCCAGAAGTGTGACTCTGACCTTAGGAGCCACCTGATGTCAGAACATTCAGCCTAGTTACACCCAGATGTGCCGTACAGTACTCAACGATGACTTACGTCACTGAGAGATGCCCGTTTCGTCTTTCTTGTTTAAATTAACTAGGCTGCATATAGCTAGATTATAGCATGGAGGGTTTATTTTTTTTTAATCATGAGATGAAGAATAACCAGTAACAAATCAATGATCACATACACTCTCCTACATAGGCTCCTAAGTCAGGCTTCTTCAGGCAGAAGCTCATTATTGTTCATTTCTCCAACATTAGATTTGGGTCAGCCTAGGATTCATGTGGATAACTACGTCGATTATGATCATGAAACCGTCAAATGAAATGGATTTGAGGGTTACTAGCATGCTATGCTATTGATCTGGATGTGATAACAATTGTGTGGGTATTTGTAATGCATTCAGTTTTATAACTTTCCAGTATTTATTAGTACTTTTGAAAATTCAACGTATGATACATAACTAAGTCTTGTTAGCAGCTGTGTTCTATCCATGTGTTCTTGAGTCAGTCACATGCACACAGAAGGGTGTCTTGACTATGATCCAAACATATGATGCCTTAGAAGCCACATCCTGCCCTTGAAGACTCCCTGGTGCCTGTGCTCTGCAGATCTCACTGCGGGAGGCTCTGTGTGTTTCTGTATGTTTCTTTCAGCCTAGCTGCACACAAAGGCACACACACACACTGGGGCAGGAGTGGAACAAACAGTTCCTGACACTCTATGGCATGCCATCTGGGTATGTGTGGGGCAGGGACTGACCTTGATCTAACCTCACTGAACAGTGTTAGATAATCAGACTCCTAGGTCACCCTGCTAAGTACAAGTACTGTCAGGGCAACTGCAGGAAGTTGGATGAAAGGCAGAATATGAGAATAAGCCTGATAAGGAATTATGCAAAAGGCCCCCTAGAGAAAGCTTTAATGGTGCAAATTAGCTTGGGTTCATGAAGCACAGGATGTCTGCTCATATTAGCTCTGATTCCACAAAATAGAGAGAAATACTTGCTATAGTTTTGTAGTCACTGTGATTTTTACTTACAAAGATTCTGATATTCTCTCTGCTCAACGTTCAACTCCTCCTGTCTTTATGCATTGGTGAGTGTTACTACCATGACAAAGAAATGGTCAAAGAGATCTACCCAACCACTGCCTTAAGAGCATTCTCAAAGGGATTCCAGAAATTTCTATGTGTAGATCAGAGCTGCAATGGTTCAACTACCTAGATTAGTAAAACAAGTTAGAATCAAGTGACAGAGTGGACCTTATCTGCAGACTACTAAATTGTCATCCCTAATGATGGCCTCCTTTTTCTGGTCTTCTCTTATTTTTTTTTCCTTGTGTATATTTATTGTACATGGTACTGTGCTATATAAGACCATTTTCATACAAATTTTTAAAAACGCTAAGCATATTTCTCCCCGCTCCTTGTCCTATCCATCCTCACCTCTCTTCCCTCTCCCTTAGTCTCCTTTGTTCCCCTAGACAGGATCACTGCTGCTCTCATATTATAGACACATATATGAATTCTGTATCTATATACAATGTAGGAACCAGAAATTAGATGAACCAGAAATATTAGTGTTTCTGAGACTGCCTTAATTTGCTTCATATGATTGTCTCTGGTTGCATCCATTCTCCTGCAAATGACATCACTCCGTTCTTCTTCAAGGCTAAAAGAGTTGATACTGCATTTTCTTTACCTTTTCTTCTGTTAGGTATCTATGTTGGTTCCAGCATTTAGCTATGTGAATAAGGCTGCAGTAAATTTGGATGTGGAAGTAACTGTGATATGTTGAGTTGGAATCCTTTGGTCAGATACTCAGGAGTGGTATATCAGGGTGAAATGCTGGGACATACAGTAGATGTGTTTTTGTTTGTTGAGGAATCTCCACATTGATTTCCACAGTGGCTGAACTAGTTTACATTTGTTCCCAATGGCAGTGTTTAAGAGTTCCTATCTGTCCACATCCTCATCAGTTTTTGGTATTACTCGCCTTCTGTCATTTTGACTGAGCAAGATGAAATAGTTTTAATTTTGATTTATCTGATGGTTAGTGAGTTTTTTTTCATGTTTCCTGACACTTGTGTTTCATATTTGGGAAACTGATCATTTATTGGTTGATTTATTTGATTTCTTCTAGTTTAGTTTTTTGTGTGGTGCCTTTGTATATATTAGATATTTCTCCTCTGTCAGATGCATAGATGGTGAAGATTTGCTTCCATTCTGTAGACTATTCCTTTATTCAATTAACTGTTTCCTTAGCTATGCAAAATCTTTTTAATTTCATGTGGTCCCAAGTGTCCAATACTGCCACTATTTTCCGAGTGACAGAAATTCTATTCAGAAAGTCTTTGCCTATGCCTGTATCTTGAAATGTTTGCACACTACTTTGTTTTATCTCTAACAGTTTCAGAGTTTTAAGTCTCATGACATTTTTGATACATTTGGTGTTAATTTTCATCAGGGTGCGAGATAGAGATCTAGTTTCATTCTCCAACATGTAGATGTCTGCTTTCCCCAGAACTATTTGTTGAAAAGGGTATCTTTTCTACTACAATGTATGGTTTTTGGCATATTTGAAAAAAAAAGTGGCTGTAACTGCATGGGTTTCAATCTGGATCCTCTTTTCAACTTCATTGATCCAAGTGTCTGGTTTTGTACCAGTGCCATGCTGTTTTTATCTCTATGGCTCTGTAGTATAAGTTGAAGTCAGGCATGGTGATACTTCCATTACTGTCTTTTTTTTTTCAGGAAGTTCTATGATGTCAGCACAGCCGAAGTTGGCTCCAATTCATAAATCGAAATAGAGAGAGAAACCACCAACAGCCAGCACACACCAAAAGCAGCAAGCGCAAACCTGTAGCAAGCAGAGCTCCAGAGCTCAGACAGCTCTCTATGCCTTTGGACTGGAATTCAGATCCACCCCCAGTGATACCTCCTCCAGCCAGGTGGCTAGAGACCAGGATTATCTTTTTGCTTAGGATGGCTTTGGCTATTTGGAATCTTTTGTGCTTCCATATGGATTTTAAGATTGTCTTTTCTGTTTCTGTGAAGAGTGGCACTGGGATTTTGCTGACAGTAGAACCGACTTTGTAAATGGGTTTTGGTAATATAGTCATTTCCATGATGATAAGAGATCTTTTCATTCCGTACTAGTTTCTTCCATTTCAATCCTTGGTGTTTCGAAGGTTTCACTATACAGTTTTTTTTTTAATTTTCTTGGTTAGGTTTATTTCATGATGGGTTTCTTTTCTTCTTTTCTTTTTCAGGTAATTGTGATTGAAATCGGCTTTGTGATTTCTTTCTTAGTATATTTGTTATTAGTATATAGGAAGTCAAGTGAGTCCATTGATTTTATATGTTAAATTTCCTTCCTGCCAATTTGCTAAATGTGTGTATCTGCTCTAAAAAGTTTTCTGGTAGAGTTTTCAGGTCTTTTTATGTGTAGAATAATATTAACTGTAAATAAACATTCTTTGATTTCTTCCTTTCTAATTATAGCTCCTTGCATTACTTCTCCTATCTCACTGCTCTAGCTAAGACTGTAGCACTTTATCAAATATGAGTGGGGAAAGTGGATGGTCTGGTTCCTGATTTTAGTGGAAATACTTTGAAGTTTTCTCTATTTAGAATAATGTTGTCTATGTCTCCTGGAGTCCATCTCTTCAGGGCTTTTATCATGAAGGGATTTTAAATATTTTTTCAAAACCCTTTTCTGCATCTATTGAGATGATCATGGGGTCTATCCCCTTGAGTCAATTAATGTGGTATGTTTCATTTGTTTCCATTGTATTCTGCTCTAATTTCATACATGATTATAATATATGTTGATCATAGTCACCCTGTTACCTTATCTTTTTTTAAAAAAATTATTTGCAAGCACAGAGAGATATAGAAAGAAGAGAGACACAGAGAGAATGGGTGCACCATGGCCTCCAGCCACTGAAAATGAGTTCCAGATGAATGCACCACTTTGTGCTTCTGGCTTTACATGGGTACTGGGGAATCAAACCCAGGTCTTTAGGCCTTGCAGACAATCACCTTATCCACTGGGCCATCTCTCCAGCTTACTGTTACCTTCTCTTCTTCCCCTCCTGTTCCCATTAAAGCCCTTCTTCCCAAATAATCCCTTTCTATTATCAGACGAGATCGGGCGCATTCAGGGTGGTATGGCCATAGACTCTTTTCTATTATCATGTCTTTTTTTATGGCCCACTGAGTTAAACTAGGATTGTCTGAATGAACATGGGTGGGGGATTGGGTTGTTTACTGGAGTATGGGCAACTTACCCCTGGATATATCACAGGACAACATGACTCTTCTCCCCAAGAAACCATTAACTACCAATAGGTAATCTGGGAGGAGTGGAATCTCATGATAGAATGTTGACAAGTTCAAACTTGTACAGGAAGCCACAGTTGCTATGAGTTTTTGAGCGTAATAGTCACACTATGTCCAGAAGACAATATTCCATAGTACTCCACCCTTCTTTTATAGTGAGGTGAGTTTCCTGAACACAACAAATAAATGGATTCTGTGTTTTAATCCAGTTAGCTAGTCTGTGTTTTTTGAACAGGGAATTGAAGGTTGGCTGAAGGTGCCCAGGAGGACAGAGCTCCCCAACGATGAAGGATGGCCAAAGGCTCTCAGTGCACAGAGGTCCCTGGAGTTGAAGGGCCTGCAGAAGGCTCTCAGGTGGACAGAGTTCCAGGTGAGTTGCTAGAGAAGCTGCTAAGTCCATGGTGACCTTGTCTTCTCCAGAGGTCATGGCAGTGATGCTCTCACTTCCCCCACCCATGTCCAGACTTGTGGCAGGTGCACGTAGGAATGGGAACCTCCTCCTTCTTCCTCCTAAATATTTGTGTTCATACCCATGGAATAGTTCTGTCCTTAGCTCTGATTACAGTAGGGAGATGTTAATATAGGAATGGAGAGCTGGCAAAAGTTCTGAAAGTGACTAGTGCGTTCTCAGCCCTAAGTGAGACATCTATATCATCCCTGTAGGACTCAGGGGATACTGTGGAAGAGGTGGCAGAAAGAAGGTAAGAGCTGTACAGGTCATCCAGACCAAAAATGAATGAATGAATAAATAAATAAATAAACATCTGAATTTTATTGAGAATATTTGAATTTATGTTCATCAGAGAGGTGAATCTATAAATTTCGTTTCCTTCCTTCCTTTCTTCCTTTCTTTCTTCCTTTCTTTCTTTCTTTCTTTCTTTCTTTCTTTCTTTCTTTCTTTCTTTCTTTCTTTCTTTCTTTTTCGTTCTTTCTTCCTTATCTTTATCTGGTCACACTTCTGGGCAGTCCTTTGGGGATTCAGTTGCACACGGTGGCCCTGGCCCTGGATGGTCCTTTCCCATGTCTGTTGCTTACACTTGGAGCCTGTGTCTGTATTCCTTGAAGACTTGTCTGTGGCCAGGTTTCCTACTGCTGGATACTGAGTGTTGTTCTGATTCAAGGTGTCTTCCCCTTAATCTAGAGGACTTCTGCCCAAGTTGTAGCAGACGCTTCTGTGACACTAGCACTGAGCTTTCCCAGAGTGTGTTTCTTAGAGGGTCTGAGCTAGCCAAGCTGCCAATTCAGCAGGAGTCACCCCTCCTCAGTACTGAGAAGAGGAGAAAGAGGAGAGGGGCTTCTGGAGTCTCTCCTCTCTCTGCTGCTGCTGTGCACTGCGGTTCTGTCCCCTTCTTTTCATCTCTTTATAATGTCTGTTACTAAGGTCTTTGTCTTACGCTGTGACTCTGGTCACTCCTCTTACTGGAATGGGAGAATTTCTTTCCCAGCTCTCTTATATCTAATGGACAAAAATTAAACATGAAACAACCCTCTTTACCACACTCTTTAAAGAGATTCTTAAATGGTTAACTGGAAAAGCTATGAGACCAGCAAATGGATGGATGATTGATAGGTAGACAGACAGACAAACATATACATATGAACACACAGGCTTAATAGAATAAAAAAGTTAGCATGTTAGTAGGTGTGGTGCCTCATGCCTATAATCCCAGCACTGAGAGGTAGAGAGGCTGGAGGATTTCTGCATATCTGAGGCTAGCCTGGTCTAACGTGGTCTACATAGCTATTTCCAGTCCAGTCAGGGTTACATTGTGAGACTCTGCTTCAAAAAAGTTAACCTGTTTAAAATCCTTTTTTCCTTCATGTTTTATGTTTTGAAATTTGTCCCAATCACGCCACTTACTGTGGCTACAAGGGCAGAAACATAAACAGCAATAAACTCACACAAAATACAGGCAGAACTCACCACAATGAGCTTAATTATACTGACCACGGATGACAATATCAGTGTTTCAAAACCAAAGAACCAAATCAAGCAAGAGTGATGCCAAGCTTATGAATGAGAGGGAAGCACAGACCTGTGTGTGACCTGTAGCCTCATGCTGGGCTGCCATACCTGAGGACTCCTCTGAGGGCTCCCATCGGTACTGAGGGGTGGAGTATAGGTCAGTCTTGGCAGGACCATTCTCGATGGGCAAACTGGGGTGGATGGTGTGGTAATCCACGGGGTTGCCGTTCACAGTCACCAGCAGGCCCTGTCAGGGGAGTGTAGGAACAGAACACGTGTGACTGCAGTCTGCCCTCTCAGCAGGTGCTCCTTTTCCTGACACACTCCACACATAACCCAACAGTGAAGAGTTGGTTGGAAGGTGAATGACTCGGTCAATTATCCAAATATTTTATTAAGATCAATCCTGGATCCTGATCTCTCTTCCAAATTTGGTCTGCACAGACTAGTCATAATAAAATACACACCTGATCTTGGTGAACACCTGCTGAAAGCCCTGTGATGTACCTTGTCTTCACTATCAAGTATAAACTTGTGTGAAAGACTTGCACAACCCTTTGTAGCCTGGCCCCAGATCTCTAATAACATCTCTCTGGCTGCCTGATTCTCCATACTAGCCTGTGCCTAGGCCCACCTTGATCTGGTCCCAAACCCCACCATCTCTGCACGGGACTTAGCAATGTCCTCCAGATCTCAGGTAAGATGCCTCAATTGCAAGCCATAATTCATTAAGTGCAAATACCTGTGTTGTTTTTCTCCTTCGTCTCTCTGGCATCATATATTTTCAGATAGACATACATATACATAAAAGACTTCCTATTTATGTCATAATTAGCACACTTATAGAACAAAATGCTTAAAAGCCAGTCCCACTAACAGGAGGTTTTCAAAATATAAATAAAATCTGTACATGATTTTAATCTCATATTAATCATCATTTTGTACCATATTAAACCAGATGCAATATCTGCAAAGAAATAAACAACTTACAGAAAATCTATAGATAGTTTAACTATATTCAAAGGAGCTAACTCCACTTGCCACTTTTATGTCAGGTAGGTAAGCATAAATGATAAGGCTAAGGATAATACTAACATCAGATGGTTTGTAGTCATCTTGGGTCATGGATAAAAGCTGCAAAAAGCAATGCAGGACAGCATGTTAATTGGTAAGCTGAAAGCAGTTTAGTTGACATATGTATCCATACATTTTTCATACACATGCTCATTTCTCACAGGTCGGAGGCTAGTAGGTTAACCTTGCCATGCAACACAAAAGGATAATTGAACCGGATGCTTCCACTGTTTATTATTTTTTTTAACGATGATAGCAAATAAGCAAGAAGACCGTGAACATTTTCATCTTAGTTTTCCTAATAGACCATGCTACTTGATTTTATGCTCCTCAAACCCTTTGACACATCTGTAGAATTCTGAAAGTATTTATTTCTCAACAAATAAAAGTCTCTTAGTAAAAAGACATATTGGTTTATACCAAGGTTACTTGATGAACATTTAGATACTGTCCACAATCCAATAATTATTATATGACTGTGCTTTTGAAATATTTAGTGCTGAGCTTCCATCAAATAATAATTAGTACAACAAAGGGTTCTATAAAGCTTTGGAGTCAGGACTCACATTTTAAAAATCACTGAGCATCCTAAAGAGTCTTTTGTTATGTGAAAGACTAGATATCCACTATACCAAAAATTAAAACTGAGGCATTTAAAGATTAGTTATATATCAGTTCATTAAAAATAAAAATGCCATTATATGTTAGCACACATTTTAAAATACCCCAAATTCTGAAAAAAAATGCTATTGTCTTCTACCTTTACATACATTGTAAATGCCTGACAACGAACCAGTAACTGGATTCTCATATCTGTGTTTGCTTTAGTCTACCATGGTTTGCTGCTTTAGGCGAGGATATGAGGCATATCCGGCTTCAGAGAGGGACACAGTTGGAGACAAGGAGTATTTTCATCATCTTCCCATACGGTCACAAGTAGTCTTTTTGGAATAACACCAAATTTACCACCTAGTGGTTATCATGAGGTTGAACCTCAGAGTGGAACGTAAAACCATAGAGGTGAACTTTCCTCCAGACCACAGTGAATGGCACATTGTGTCTCTGCGTTGCCATATAAGGCAATGGGAACTTTGAAGTTGTTGTTTCAATGCAAACTATTGACACTTGTCATTATATCATATTGAAAAAGCATCCTAAGGGCTAGAGAGATGGCTCTGATAATCAAGTGCGAGCACCTAAGTTTGATCCCAAGGACACACATTAAAACAAAGCCAGGCATGGTGGCTCAAACTTGCAATTCCAGCACTGAGGGGTGGAGACAAGAGGATCCCTCAGGCTCACTGTCCAGCCAGTCCAGCCTAGTCGATAAGCTCTAGGCCAGTGAGAGAGCCTGTCTTAGGTAAAGGTGGACAGCATTCCTGAGGAAAGACATATGAAGTTGTCTTCTGGATACCACCAGCACATGTACACACCTGTACACACACTTGTACATACGTACACACCTGCATGCACACACCTGTGCACACACAAAGCAAAAGCATAGTGATTATTAGATAACTGTTAAATATGATTCTGCATTTACAAAGCACATATATTAAAAAGTCATGTATAAAGGAATCACAGGAAACATCCTTAAGTATTGGGAAGTTGTCAAGGTCTCAGTGAGGATTGATTATAAATTTTCCAAAGTTGTAATTTTTATTCAAAATGTTTACAGCTTATCCTTGGCATCAAATGTAAACCACTGTTTGCCTGAAGAAACGGGATTACTTCAGTTACTGTTAAGTAATTATCCAAACCTGAGCTACCACATTTTGTCCATCGCCTGTGAACACATGGTAAGCATAGCTCACAATGGCTTCAGAATGCCCTGTGCTTCTCATCAGGACAGTTGTCTGACTTTGGATGTCACATACCAGATCGATGTCCCATCTTGTCTCACGGAATGTTAGAAAGACGTGTACTTCAAGGTTACTCGGTGACTGGTGACATTCCGAGAAGTGTATCTTTAGATCATCATCATGGTGAACACCATAACATGTAACTACACTCACCTCAATAGTTAGACGACCACATGCTTAGTATGTTGCTGCAAGCCTACCAACCTGTGTAGCAAGTTACTGTACTAAAGACCACAGATAATAGAAACACACACACACAACATGTAGAAAACACATAGAAATGTGGTATAAAAGATAAAGACGGTCCACCTGTATGGTGCACTTGCCATGGCAAGAGCTTCCAGGACTGGAAGAGACTCTAAATCTGCTGAAGATGCTCTAGACACCACACACTTGGGCTATACTAAGTTTATCTTAATAGCATTAACATGAACATGGAAATCTTTTTTTTTTTTTTTTTTTTTTTTTTTTGCTGTGTCACAGCTATGTCACAGGCTGTAAGAATTTCAGGCACTGTTATAGTCTCATAGGACCACTGTCCTATGTGGACTGTCATGATGTGATACATGGCTTTCATTCATTCTGGTTCACTGAGGATGATCGCAAGAGAAACTGGCTTTGAGTTTTGTTTTCTGGGCATGCCCAGCAGTGAGGGGATGCGCTCTCAGCACTGTTATGCAGTGAATTTGGGGTTTGGCCTTGATTTGCACTCAGACACTGCAGTTAGTCTCAGCCACGATGGCTTTATAATGACCAGGCAAAGATCTTAAGTATTAGATCTTCTGACCTCTGCCTGGGTCTTGGCTCTCAACAGCACCCTGGGCCTCGCTTGCACATATCTGGGTTATCCTGCCACTATTATTGAATGAACTAGGCAAGATAATCTGGAAGCTGAGGAGACGAGGGACAACCTTGGAGCGTCTCAGACATCACATCTGTCCCATGGTGTAATCCTTCCTTTATTCCTCACCCTTTCTCACCTCAGGGCAGTGACATGGAGAATAGGGCCAATGTGTCTTGGAGAAACTCACCTGCTACTGAATGCATAGAAAAAAATCTATGTTAGTTCTCTAGTATGCTGGGAGTAACTTGGTGACCCTATCCAAGAAGAAGAGAAGTATTTGTCTTGACAACATTGCAAATAAATAGGCCGCTTAAGAAGGTCAATACAGCACTAGCCAAAGCAGAGGTTATGTGACTTATGGATTACATACTGCTTACACCAAAGGAGCTACATGAGGCAACACTTTCTCTATCAGTACTCATGGCTGCCTCTGGAAGGTGAGGGGGGGTCCATAATCGCACGCAGGTAGAGCTTGGGGCTTCCCTGAGTGGTTATGAAGCTCTTACTGTGTCTGGTTGCTCAAAATAGTGAATGGATTTTTTGCAATGTATTCCAACCCCGAACCTTTCATTTCCCAGGAGCCAACAGTCTGCTTCTTTGTTTGTATTAAATATATTAATATTTTAAAAAGAAATTAGCAACATTCATTTTAGGGTTAAGAGATTTCAGTAGAAAGCATGAACATATACAGTTGTGCTCTTCTGGGGAATTGCCTGCTTTAGAAGCCCCAAGGTCCTCTCTGACAGGGGGTTCTGGGACTAGCTGTCCTGGGTGGACTAGTGGTATTACAGCCCACAGTCAATAACAAGACACAGACAGAAAACAGGAGCGGCGCTGCCCTGCTCTGTGGCTTACTTTTCTCTCATCGGTTGGGTAATGGGTTGCATACCACAGGCTCCGCCTCCTCTCCGCTGTGGTCTGGTTGGGGCTACAAGCCAGGTCTCCCTCCTCTTCCTTCAGCCTCTCTTCTGGCACCTGAAACACAGCATCATGGGAACAGCTCTGCTTCTCCAAGCAGATCTGCAAGCAATCTATGTGACCAAAGTGTCCACCTTGATCCCATGCTGTAATGTTTTGCAAAGTTGGTGTAGGATATAGATGAGATTTAAATAACATTCTCCTAGATAACAAAAATAATATCCTGTACTTGATAAGAACATCAACACGAAATGTCCTCTGGTCCCTAGGAAGCCACATGTTACAGAATGTGCTGTGTTACGTAGTCACAGCTTCTCAAGGCACTGAAAGACCGTGATGTGACTGGTTGTGAGGGTCACAGTTTTTAAAGGAGGGCACAGTTCACCATGAAAGCCAGCCATTAGCAACCTTTAAGAGTGCAGTTATTTATTTTTAAACCAAGGGTTTGCTATGCAGTCTAGGCTACAATCTCACATTTCCATGCCTCAGCCTCCTGAGTTCTGGGATTATAGGCATATGCCTCCACACCCAGCAAGATGCTGTGTGTGTATCCAGGGCAGATTCATTCAGAGCTCACACAGCATGAAGCAAGAACATAGCCAGCAAACAAAACTGTTTCCCTGGTTAATGAGACATTAGTCTGAATTAATCAATTTAGCCAAAGACAATTGATAGATCAACCTAAAATTTTTTGGACTTTGCAGTGGTTTAAAGGGATAGGCATCCAGTAGCAATGGTGTGTTAGCATACATCACCTTGATATTTGTGAATACTCATGCATACAATACAGAATGTAATATATGGCATGGCAGCACGATTATAAAATTGTAATTGTAACCGAGGCCATGTCCAGCTGCAGGCCAACGTGAGTACTGAGCATGTTTAAAGTTGACTCTCCTAAGTCAGGAGGTCAGCAGGTCAGCTGTAGTCAGCTCATTCTCAACTTGCGGATGTCTTCAACTTATGGCTTATTGGGAAGTAACCCTAGTGAATAGGAGAGCCATCTGTACCATCATTTAACCCTTGGCATCTTTAATGCTGTCTCTTTCTCCCTCCATCTCTGTCTCTGGTTTTCTCTCTCAGCACTCACATGATAGCTGGAAGTTTTCATTGAATGTGTCAGGGCATGTGGAACTACTTTGTGACTAGCCTCTTGTCTCCCTACATTGTCTCCAGAAATCCCTCTGCCTCAGTCTATTGAAAACACAGTGTGCAATGCTGGTGTTAGTACCAGACCCCCAGCAAACACCAGCTTGTAAAAATTTTGTTGTCTGTGTAGCCCGAAGCTTAGATGGCCCTCTTTCCCAGCTCCATAGATATCCCATGGCTGTGACACCAGGGCACCTCACAAGACTGAAGAAAGAGGTAGCTGCAAACTTATTACCAAGCTGAGGGGCTACGTATGCAGTGCCGTGGGGAAAGATAAAGCCCTTGATAACTCTAACCTGAAGGTCCTGATTTCTGTAATGTGTATGACATGATTCAGAAATAGTTTCCACCATATATATTAATTTCTTTTGTATATATTTCTATTGATTGATATATACATAGTTATGTGTTTGTGGAAGAAGCTAACATAATAAAAACCCTAAAGGATTTTATTGGCACAATCACATTTTATAAGAGAATGACAGAAAAGCAGAACATGAAATGATTTCGGTTCCTTTGGACCTCAGGGAGCATTTTGCTATTACTTAACCACTGAAAAGGAAGACATCCTCCATATCTGTCCCTACAGCGGGGAGGAGGTGCCACACAGGAGGGAAGACAGATCCATATTTCCACAGGTGACAGTTCTGGAAGGGATGGATGGAGCTGTGCATCTTGCCCAGTTCCATGATTCATTAGCTTCTTTGGGGCTGCCTTTTCCTCTTACAGAATGGACAGTTCTTGTCAGTACCAGCCTTGGCTAGTGTGGTCTTACTCCTTGTTGGCCCCTTGGGTTACCCATTATACACTTGGCCTTCAAGAAACTTGTGGTACTTGAAGCTGGACTGAATATGTGTATCTAGTAAAACAGGAAAGATAAAAGATGAAAACTGGTCCAGGCTAGCTATGATACAAAAGGCAGGGCTGTTTCCTGGGTCTGGGTGCAGCTCTGACTGATGTGAGCAGTGCCCCCTACAGGTGGAGAAAAGGTGGCTTACCCTGGCCTCATCTGTGTGCAGACCCTGATCTAGAAACAGAGCTCCTCCCAGCCCTTTAGAAGACACAAGAGAGGACTGACTCTTGGTTTTTTTCTTGTCATTTATAGAGAACAGAGTGAAACCATACAGGTTTTTATTCTCCCCTCAAAAGTGCCATTTCCTTGTTAGGACTCCTGCTGGGAACAAACTAGTTCTCAGTGATCCCTCACTGTGGCTACAGCTGGTGGGTTTCACTATAGGACCCCCTGAGCTAAGGGACAGGGGAGACTCCAGTCACTAGGATGCACGACCGTGTATCACTAAGACTCTAGAACTTTGCTGTAATGCAATTTGTAGAATTCAGTTAATGTGTGTGTGTGATGTCAGAAGAATTTACCTCCCACGCCTCACCTGTGAGAGGAGCACACTAACAGACTGAATGATGGGATATATATAGACAGCCAAGCAAGTTCCCTGGTGACTTCCATTATTGTCACCAGCTACAGCTTGCAGCAGCAAGCACACAGTGAGGTGAAGGGGTGCTGGGCTTTGTTTAGATATTATTTTCACTCAGTATTCTTTGCAGAGTTAGAACCCTCTGCATAGAATGCTCACTAGGCAGCAGAAAGTCGGAGTGGTTTCCCCTGGAGGCTCCAGGGTACTTTGCAGACAAGATCAGGAAAACCATTTTATCCTTACGAGGGGCTCCTGTAGCCAGATGCGGACCAGCGTGGCCAGGGTGTAGTACATCACCAGCAGGAGAATGGGGTTGGCATGGTGATACCAGGATAGGTCGGGGTTGACTATGATCTTCCACGTGCTGGAGCAGTCTGTTTGGATAACTGATTTGATTCCAAACAACCTGTTCAGAAACAAACAGAATGGTTTGAAAGCATCAGTCCATAGCAGGCTAGCTTCGCTCATTCCAGTCTAGATATAAATACACAGTTTCATAGCGGATGCAGATACATATAATGTACACTTACTTATGTGTTAGATTAGAGATCTGAGGGATGGGTATGACAGTCTGCCAGGACAGGAGGTTGGGCTGGAGGGGGGAGATGACTAAGACTATCTTCTTCATCTTTATCTGTTTTTCTGTTATTTTTTGAGGTAGGGTCTTGCTGTAGTCCAGGCTGACCTGGAATTCACTATGTAGTCTCAGGCTGGCATCCTCCTACCTCTGCCTCCTGAGTGCTGGGATTAAAGACGTGCACCGAGACTCTCTATCTTTCATTCAAAGAGTCTCCCTCAGTACTGACACGTCACTGGGTGTTTGTTGGGACCCAGCCTGGCTGAATATCTGTGAGCTAAATTTTAGAATATAATATACAGCCAGATGAGGTGACTTACACCTTTTGGTCCGAGCCCGAGCATGGTAACTCATGCCTTTTGATCCTAGCACACCTGTGATCCCAGGAGGCAGGGGGGATGGCTGACAGCCCTAATCCTGTTTGTAAGTGATAATAAGCCTTGTTCCTGCTTGCTGAGCTCCCTTGTAAAAGAGATAAGACTATACAATGCATCCTTGGGTTATATATATGATGGATGTTGGAATAAAATTTCGTGACATCTCTCCCAGCTGCATGTGAGTCTCTAGCTGCCCGCATTCACCTTTCCCTAATGGAGCCCGTCTCCTGCTGACCAGAGAGACAGGCTCTCTCACAGGGGGCCAGGAGTCCTTGACTCAAAACCCAACAGGTGTTGACGAGCTTCATTCTCTCTCAAAGGTACCCATGTAACTGCCTCTGTATTTAGCGTGTCCTCTGTGCCCACATGATCGGTCTCTTTGTAGTTATAATTTGAATTTCTACTACTGTTACTTTGTGAGCTTGTTTTACCCAGTTAAATATGAATTTCTTCCAAAAAGGATACTTATCTTGTCATCTTGCTTTCAGGATTGTGTCTGGCACACACACGCTTAGTGTGTAGGCATATTTAACTGAATTAACTATACTAAGAATAAATTATACCACTGAGGTTCAATAGGAGATCAGGGTTATGGGAGGAGTAGAGATTAAGAAATGGTAAAGTTCTTGCTTTAAAAAGACAGAGAGAGAGAAGAGAGAAGAGAGAGAGAAAGAGAGAGGAAAAAGAGAAAGAAAGAGATGATAAAAACACCAGCAGCTGCTAAAGAAATATTGTGGGTGCTCGCAGCCCACACTCAAACATATATGCATCCATGTCCTTGAGTCTCAGTATAAAAGTGATGGACGATGTCATGATTAGCACAGGATCGCTCATTAGCATGTATACAAATAGTGTGTGGTGCAGTGTGTGTGGAGGGCCCTCCTCTGAAGCACCATCCACTTCTCTCCTTGGCACGGAGCCTCTCCAAAACCCTCCTGAAGTCCAGTGATCCCTCCTGCAGGACTGAAGCTCCAGGCTGCCTGGCCATGCCCAGCTCTTTGGGTGGGTGCTGCGGAAGGAGAATCGGCCCCTCCTGCTTGTGGGGAGAGCACTCTTCCCTGTTCCTCAGCTCCCCAATTCGGAGCCAGCGGATCTTTATGTGAATTAAAATCTAGCTTGCACTAAATCCTGACACACTTTTAGAAGTTTACATTTTAATTGCAATCAGCCCTGTTAAAAATGTGGAATTATTGAGATGCCAACTATGTGGTCACACATTAGTGAGTCCAACTAAATGAGCAAATATTTTGTTTCAGGTTAGACTTGGGCTTAGCTAATTATCTACTGCTAACATTATGGGGGCAAATATTGAAATTGGACATAGTTCTACAGCCAAGCCATAAAATTCAAACGTTATATAGTAGAATTTCAGTGAAATATATTTCTGTCAAGTTTCGTTTATGAGCAATTTCAGTTTTTTTTCAAAGCTCTGTAAATAATCATTTACTTTGAAATATGACTTTATGATGCTTGTTAAGTTTGAAATGATTTATTTGTAATGCCAATTTCTACTATATAACCAGAATGTTCTTGATTACATAATTGGAAAACGTGTAACATATGATGCATTAAATATGATGTATTAAGACATTCATTTTGATGTGTAGTTTTGTAGAAATGATTAAAACTTTCACATACTAAATGGGCTTTACAGTTTTCTATTGTTTGCACCTTTCCTATAAAATAACTTCCTTTCAGGTTTTAAAAAATTATTTATTTGCAAGGAGACACACACACACACACACACACAGAGAGAGAGAGAGAGAGAGAGAGAGAGAGAGAGAGAGAGAGAGGGAAGGAAAGAGAAAGAACAGGTGCAGGAAAGGCCTTTTGGAACTGCAAATGCAATCCAGATGCATGTGTCACTTTGTTTTGTGCATCTGACTTTACGTGGGTACTGGGGATTTGAACCCACGCAGACCTGAGCCAGCAGGCTTCTATAATCAAGTGCCTTTAACCACTAAGCCATCTCCCCAGCACCATCCCATTTTTATCTTACAATATGCATTCAGACGTAAGATCTTCAAAAACTACATGCTCTCGCTAGTAAACATTTCCAGTCTTCTCTGTCACTATGAAGGGCAGTGTAGTGAATTGTTTAACACAGATCTTTAGAGTCAGCTAAATAGAAATTTATCATTCTTTAATTTCATCAGAAAAAAAACTAAATTAGACTAGAACTTACTTTTATTATAGCTCTTTTTTTAAAGGTAAAATCCATTATACCTTTGATCAAAGCAGAGTACTGGACGAGCAAGCTCTACTACACCTGCCAGGGCCCAGCGAACGTTGCAGAGGAAATGGCAGGTTCAGTAAGAGAGCTGCTCTCACTGGAGCCAGAGAACCTCCTCCAGGGAGATGGGGATAGACACTGGGGAGACCCAGAACACCCCAAAGCAGAAAAACACAGGCTGCCAAGAGTGCAGCACTCAAGGAGACTTGTAACACCCACTCCAGGGCTCAGGGAACTGAAAGCAAGAGCCATAGGGTGGGAAGGCATAGTGTGAGGTGTCTTCCTAACTGGAATAGTGACGGCCAATACCCACACCAAGGAGGGTCCTCAGTGGAATGGGGTGAAGATAGTGTTCGGTCAGAATTCAGGCAACACCTTGGTCCCATCCCCCAGCCGGCCTCAAGGGAAGTTTTCAACACTGAAACCAAAGCCTACTGGTAAAACAGGAGATGACGCCCCCCACCTGCTGTGTCTCTGTCTGGTGGAAGGCGCTGTCCTTCCTGATGCTGAGAGCTTTGGGATCACCTGGCCCCTTCCCCCAAGCTGGACAGTCCCCTCAAAAGCCGGATCTTGATCTGGCCGCTTGCTATTCTTCCATTTTCGAAGATAGCCTGGAGCTCGGGGTCCCTTTCCTCTTATTAAAGCCTTTCCTTTCAGAGCGGTCTCCCTGGTGGTCATTTCCATTTTAACAGATAGAAGGGGAATTCAGCCAATTTATATTGTGCTCATATACTAAAGCTTTCACTACAATTATAAAATAAAAAAGTGTGTGTGTGTGTGTGTGTGTGTGTGTGTGTGTGTGTGTGCACATGCATACCAAGGTCTCTTGCCACTGCAAACAAACACCTGTTTGGTGCCATTTTTACTAGGTCATTAGGCTGAGTCAGGAAGAGAATGGGAAAATACAGTGAGCTCAAAGCCGCTCTCTGACTAGGCTGCATCCCAGGGTGTGGACAAGCTCTGTTTTCTCTTGATGGGGCCCACTTAACTGCCATTGTCTTTACTGTAGCATTTCACCATGCCCCCAGGACAGGTTTCTTTGTAGTCATAATTTGAATTTCTGTTGCCATTACTTTATGGGCTTGTTTTGTTATCCAGTTAAATTTCAGTTCCCTCTGAAAGGATACATGTCTTGTCATCTTGATGTCAAGAAATTGCCTAGAGGAGAGAAGGCTTTCTTTGTGTGCGAGCTTATGTAACTAAACTAAACACACTGATGTCAGTTACACCACTGAGCTACAGTAAGTGATCGTGGTCATGGGAGGCATGATAAAGTTCTTGGTTTTAGAAAAGAAAGATGAGGAAAGAAAGAAGGAGAGGAGGGAAGAAAGAATGAAAAAAAGGTGGGAATAAGAAAGAAAGAAAGAAAGGAAGAAAGAAAGAAAGAAAAAAGAAAGAAAGACAGAAGAAAGACGAAGAGATTGTAAGGAATTGAAATCAAACAAGCAGTTGTTAGAGAAACAGTTCTGCTGCTTAGAGCTCCATACTAGTGATTTGAGTATGAAAGAAAAGAAATAAAAACGCAATAAGTACATAACAAAACCACAAAAGAGCTTACTGTATTTTATCTAAGGTATATTTAGAGTAGATATTTCTGTTCTCTCCTAGAATCAAATAAGAATCTTGGACTTTATAGTCTGAATGTGTCCATAAATAAATGTATGCCATTAAGAAATAGCATTTTTTAAGAAAATCCAAGAATTCAGATGTTATGGACTGCTGGGGTTTTTCTCCTCCAGAGTTTCCTGTGTCCCAGGCTTGATACTGTGTGGTGATATTTGGAGGTGGGACCAATTAGGAGCGTGGCCTCAGTCACAATGGTGGGGCCCTCCATCCTTGATGGGTTCTTGTTTGATGAGATGGTCTCTCTCGTCTATAGGTGCTCCTGCCATTTACCATGAGGTCCTCTATGCTCAAGCCACACCCTCAAATTTCTAGAACTACATCCTACACACGTCTCTTTTCTTTATAAAGCTAGTGTATGTCAGGTGTTTTGTCACAGTAATGAAACACTAAAGAAAAAGTGAAAGGTTCTAATATTCAATAAGGATCAGCTGAGGCCACCTGGCTGAGTCCTGCAAGATCCTACAAGGCCGCTTTGCTCAGAGCATCTTATCCACAACTCATTCAGTCTGTGCTGAAGCAGGAAGTCTCTCTCATCACAACCTCTGATTACCCTTCCTCCCTAGGCCCCGGCATCCCTGCAGTGGCTCTCATCCTCTATGGGCCTCTGTGTTCTCTCTGCAGATAGATGTCTCTTGTTCTCTCTCTCAAGCAATCGTCACATCCGATAACACACGGCAATGGGGAACTGGCAGGATGTTTGTTCGCACTTGCACATGTTGGCAGATTTCTAAAACCACCACCTGTCTCCAGGTTCCCTCGGATCACATCAGCTCAGTTTCTGTGGAGCCCAGTCATGTGCAAGAAACATGTAGCGCTGAAACCAACACCGACCTTTAAAAATAATCATCACTCTGATAACATACACGCAACACACAAAGGACCGTCTTAACTATGTTTAAGTACCCAGCTTTGTTATTGGACAACAAATATCCAGAACTTCTTTTCATCTCCAAAAACCCAAACCTCAGGCCATTAAAAAATTCCCCATTTTCTCCTCTCCTAAGCCCTGGAAGCCACCATTCTACCTTTCTGTCTCTATGAATTGAATGAGAGGGTGTCTTCTGTACCTGGAGTCAGGCAGGATTGGGCTTTGTGTGACCAACTGTTTTCACTTAGTAAAAGATCCTCAAGGTTCATCTACATTGCAGCAAGGGTCAAAAATGTCAGGCTATGGTCCCTGCCTCCAGTACTTGTGGTTCATCTCAAGCGATTTTCATACAGTCGATACATGAGAGACAAGTTAGATACTTTAGTTGATTTTCCTATTAATGACTTGGATATGTCAGAATTCCTAATTAATCCAAATGCAGGTCCTTGCCGCTATAATTTGATTGCTGTTTCCAACCACTATGGAGGGATGGGAGGAGGACATTATACTGCTTTTGCAAAAAATAAAGATGATGGAAAATGGTACTATTTTGATGACAGTAGTGTCTCCACTGCATCTGAAGACCAAATTGTGTCCA
>PVHP010019340.1:0-32004 GCA_004024765.1 Zapus hudsonius
AAAGGAAAGGAAAGGAAAGGAAAGGAAAGGAAAGGAAAGGAAAGGAAAGGAAAGGAAAGGAAAGGAAAGGAAAGGGAGAATGAAAGAATGAACAGCATCTGGGGCCAAGCTGAAAGAACTCAAGGTCCACATCCAGTGGCCCACTTCCTCCTGTAAGACTCCACTTCATAAAGGTTCCACAACTTTCCAAAACAGCACCAGTAACAGGGTATTAAGTGTTCAATCACATAAGTCCATGGGGGACATTGCATTCAAACTACAACATACGTGGAATTCATCGTATCCACAGGTGTTTCAGATTCACAAAGATAAGTTTCTAAATGACCCAAATCTAAGCATTAGGAGACAGATACTGGGCACAATACTGGGCATGCAATTTTCTTAAAATTATGAAATAAATTTCTAAATAACCCAATGAAATGAAAAGGGTTTTCCACAGAATTATAATGAGTAGGATACACATGGGAGGGAACTAATACTGTGAAGAAAAACATAGAGATTTAAAAATATATATATTCTTTATAAACAAAAAATGAAAAGTATTGTTCTATGTGTCTAATTCAAATAGAAAAAAAATACCACAGCAACTTAAATTTCTGTAAATAAAATAAAGGAGACAGAACATTAAAGAAGAAAATAATAAAACACAAAACCATCACATTTAAACAATTTAAATTAAATGTACACAATTCTAGTAAAGCAGAAATTTAAAAATGAAGGAAAATCAACAAATCAGAATTCTGTATAATAATCAAGAAAATTGATTTCAACATTTGATTCAAAACCACTATGTCTTCTAATGTTCTATTTGTGATTTCATTGAACATCTGGTAAAAATTATAAAAGAAGCCAAGCCTTCTAGTGTAGGTTTGGAATCCCATCTACTCAGAAGGCCGAGGCAGGAGGATTAAAAATTCAAGTCCTGCCTGGACTAAAGAGCAATGTTAACATCAGCCTGTGAAACTTAGTGAAGCTGTCTCAAAATAATCAACTAAAGAGGATAAAAGATATAACTCAGTGGTAGAGCTCTTACTCTAAAACCATAGGTATGATCCTCAGTGCCACAAAAACCTTTGAGAAATAGTATAAATTTTACTTATAGTTCTTTCAAACTTGTCTCTAGAGAAACAAAATCCTTTTGACTTCCTGAAACTAGAAAAAAAAACCAACAACAATCCAAACCCTCTAGCCATAGGGGCATCTCACAGACAGGAGGTGAAATTTATGTGGATGAAACAGTCGATACGTTCTAACCACAGGGCCATCTCAGATGGGGGGGTGAGATGGTGGTGGATGAAACATTCCAAATGCCCTAACCACAGGGGCATCTCAGACAGGAGGAGTGGTGGAGGTGGATGAAGTAGTCCACATTTTCTAACTACACGAAGCAGTGCAAACCCTCTAACCACAGGAGCATCTCACAGATGGGGAGTGATGGACGTGGTCGTAGTATTTATTTTCATAGCCTCTGTGTTGAGAAGCTATGCTGGTTCCTAGTCACCTCCCATCTGTGAGTTAAATTCACCTCAATTCCTAAGTAAAGAAACTCAGAAACTTCTTCAACAAAAATCTTGAACAGTAATGGATTGATTGCCACTAAGACCTCTTGTCACTGAGTCATCTACAGTTGGAATATGTCTACAAGAGTTCTTACTGTGAGAGTTGGACATGTGTGTGCAAATATATACACACATGCATATATATATATATATATATATATATATATATATATTTACCATGGGCACATTTCTGTACATGTGTCCCTTGTGGATATATACAAGAATTCACAACAGATAAAGGGCTATAAGGCCTTGTACCATTGAATAAAATGTGGTCAAACATGCTTACCTAGGTAAGTAAAGTAGACATCATTGGGCCAACTAGGATGAGCTAGAAGATCAGCTCAAATATTCCACTTACAGTTCTGCAGAGCCTGGACCACATGATAAGAGGGGAATGAGCAGGTATGGCTCTCAAGGTAGACCTGTCAGTCATGCGACACAGAGGTAGAAAAGGTACAACAAAGGTTTCTCCTAGGGATGAAATGCACTGAACTCTGATTCCAGCATGTGGGGGTGGAGACAGAGTCTACTGAACTTCCAGTGAAAGGGAACACTGGCATACATAGCTGTCTTCTCTTGGGAGAAGAAGACACCCCTGGAAGTGGACTTCCAATATTCAGAAGCACTGGAAGCTGTCCCCTCTGTGGAGACCATTCCAGGCTCCCTTGACAGTCACTGTACATTTAGGTATTTCTCCTTCTCTTGTTTCCTTCTCCATGGAACCATCTGTCTGTGTCAGGTGTTCGTATGTTTCTCCTCACAGGAGAGGCTGAACAGGCTCCACACAGAGACAACATCATCCTAAAGACAAACAGATAGTTCATGTCAGAGCAGACCTCCATCTTCTGGATTCACGTAGCTGTCACAAAGAAAGAATGTGATCCTGGAGAAATGGACCTTCTCCAAATGACAAGGAAACGTCTCAGCCTATAATGATCAAGTCAGAACCCATCCTGAGGGCTTAACAAGCGCATCTCACTGAGGTTGAGGACATGGCTCTACACCATGCTTCTGCCTTTGGCCATATTCTAACGTCTCTCATTTGAGATATTAGGGACAGGAACAAGAATGACTTGTCACTCTGGAAGGCTAGGTCAGAGACACTCTGATGTAGTAAAGAGAAAATTGTTCCTACTGAACACATTTTGGTAAAGGTAATTCAAGGTAACATAAAAACTGCATTCTTTTCTTCTTTCCTTCCTTTCTTCCTCTCTTCCTTCCCTCTTTCCTGTGATGTTGGGGATCAAATTTAGGGCCTCAGGCGCATGCTAGACAAGCCTCTACTATTGACCTATACCCCCAGCCTCCAAACATTTTTGATGTCAGGAGGAAAACAAGTTTTGAGCCCCTTCTATGAAGTGGGTGTAGCATATGCATATATGCAGGTAACATTGTCATTCTTAGACTGTATGATTCACTGGTCATCTATGTGTGTATTTTATTTCAATGGAAAGGAGCACCCTGAGAAAATATTTCAGAAGTTCATTTCCCACTCCTGATTTGCCCCATGAGGTTACAGTCTCTTTAACTGTGAATTTTCCAACTTGTCATTAGAGCCTAGCCATTCGAATAAAAAAAGCACAGATTGCCAAATGAAAGAACTCTTCCAAGTCAAGTCAGTCCATGCATTTTGAAAAAGACTTTAAAAGTGCAAGACGGTAGACAAAATTAAGAATACCTTATTGAACAGCTGGGAAATGTTGACTTTTATTTTTATTTGCATGCAGAGAGAGACAGAGAGAGGGAGAGAATGAGCATGCCAGGGCCTCTTGCCTCTGCAAACACCAGACACATATATCACTTTGTGCATCTGACTTTACATGGGTACTGGGAAATTGAATATTAGGCTTTACAAGCAAGCACCTTAACCGAAGAGACATTTCTCCAGCCCATTGGCCTTTCTTTTATTCTAATTAAATAATTGTCTCTGATCTTAGCAAGCCCATAGTTGAGCAGCTAGAAGCTTAAATTTCTGGTCTCAGGAGTGGGGCATGAGAGCATCAACACACTCATTGTTTGAGAAAGGAACAGGACACAAAAATGAGTTAGTGTTTAGCTTTGACCTACTTTAGGCGGAAGAAACAAAACCTTCCAGAACCAGCATGTCTGTGTGAGAAATTGCCCTGAAAGTAGCCTACTTTGTGCAGCTCTCTAAGTTGCAGAGCTAGCTTTTCCATTTCTCACCACAAAGAATTTGTCTACAATTTATCCATCTCCTGAAATTTTCACTCTTTTTAAAATTACATATTTTAGTATCTACATGTGGGTGTATGCATGTGTGTATATGTCAGTGGGTGTGTGGACTCACATTTGCCATTACATATTACGATGAAACCATCATAAGTGACATTTTCAAGATACTTCTCTCCTTCAACCCTTCTGAGAAAACGTCCCTCTTAACTTAGCTGTTTGGAGCTTCCAGATTCCCCTGGCTCCACTTCCCATGACCATAGGTGCATTGTGATTACAGATGTGTGTGCCACTTTGCATCTGGGTTTACATGGGCACTGAAGAAGACTGATCTTGGGCAGGCTTATAAGCAAGTGCCTTTAACCACCAAGTAATCTCTCCAGCCACCACATCCTGGATTTCGAATAAGGCTATATTTTCAATATTAATGAACTAATCAATTTTGTGCAAGAAATTTTACGACAGCATAGAATTAAGGCTGTGGCATTGTTGTTGCTGTCTACTTTTAGTTAGGTTTACAATGAGGTTTGGAAGCAAATTAGAGAACAGAAAGATGTGAAAAAACACAAGGTTTTGACAGTTAAGGAATCCCAGCATATTTAAAGCTGATGGCAAAGTTGTAGATCTTAATGCTAACACCTTTAATATCAAGCCAAGTGATTTGCACTCAGATGAAAGGAAGGATAATTTAAGGGCATTTCAGGAAACAGTAAGACTCCATGCATCCAGGGTACAAAACTACAAACTCATTTGAAAGACAGCCCTTTCAAAAGAGAGTGTCTCATGGGGATTCTCTATTCACACAGGGCCACCTGGGGAGGTATTCTCTCAGGATGCATTCACTTAATCACTGTATGCAAGGGAGACACAAAAACACAACAGAGGCATACACAGGAATGACAGCTGGGCACATGGGCATGTGGAGGTTGAGGAAGGAAAGAGAAAGCTCTCAGCAGATTCCTGACAATGGAAATTTGTTTTATAAATTTGTTAAACTTTGGACAACATTGAGTTGCTTTTTATGTTTGTTTTTATTCCTTAAGAGGGAAGTGTGGCCAGACCTAATTTCTTTTGGAATGATCACACTTGGTCTAGTGAAAAGATGAGAGAGTAAAGAGCAGACACAGAGCTTCACATCTAAGAGTGTTGAGTCATGTGATCTTTAGCTGTGCTGTCTGTGGCAGATGGGATGGAGAAAAGTAAGAAATACCAGAGTTGTAGGAGCAGGTGGATGAAGTATGGTGTCTGAGGAACAGGTAGGTCATGCAGCCCATCACCTAAGCAGGAAAGATGGCCATGTCATACAGGAGCAAAAGTGTCACTTTGAATTTGATGCTCTTGAATCACTTGAGGTGTGTGTCTACATTTGCATATGACAGATGGGACAAAAGAGTTGGCAAAGATGCAAATCCATAAAACAGTATTTTATAGTCTTTGACTGTTTTCTTAGCCTCTGAGGAATTGAAGGTCTGTCCTAAACATGCTCAGCCCTCTGGCTGTTCCCTCTACACCCCCCCCCCAACACACTCCACTACCTTTCCAAAGAGTTTCTCTGCTCAGCCATGAATTCAATGAGAGGCACAGTTCTAAACCCAGAAAGGAAAAGGAAAAAGGTCTGAGGACAAGCGTCCACAAAGAAAGCAAACCAGTCACGCAAACATGTTTTATCCCAGTGGTGCCTCACAATAATCATCAGCATCCAGCCCAGTGCCATATTCTGGTTCCTCTGGTGTGTGTCTGTCTCTCCCATAAGTCTTTACTTCCACACTCAGTCACTTTTGGGGTTTGAATGTAAAATGCCACCACCCACAGGCTCATGTGTAGAGATGCTTGGTCTCCAGATGGTGGTGCTCTTTGAGAAGGTAGTGGTATCTTTTGGAGGTGGAGCATTGCTGGAGGAAGTGGATCATTTTGGTGGGGCCTTGAGGTTTAATAGCCCAGCTCCACTTCCATCTCTCCTGCCTACCTTCCTGCTGCCATGCCTTCCTTGCCATGATGGACTATACCCCTGGAACGGTAGGCAGAAATAAGCCCTTCTTTCCTTCCTCTTCTTTGAGTCAGCTCCTTGGTCTCAGCAATGAGTGAAGTAACTATTACAGTCGCCATCCCATTGAGAAGTCCTGCTCCTTAGAAATGGTCATTTTAAGCACCCCCAGACCAGCTCCTCACCTGGTCTTTTGCACTCTTGGTCCAATCAATCTCCACGTCTCTTCCACAGAAATGTCCTTGGGCTTACTGCAGTGTTAAGTGGAAAACCCACATATCTGATGTTGTTAGGGAGTTTGTCACAGACTCAGGCCACATACACCAATGGGTTTCAGTACCCTTGAGGGCAGGACTGTGGCTTATAGCTGTTTATGGACCCAGAACTCTTTGCCAATCACATTGAAAATAAAAATAGTTTTGGTTATGATTATGAAATTCGTCAAGGAGCAGTATTTCATTTAATGTGGGTAGAAAAGGCACCTCATCTCAGTGGCTCAGTGATCATACCCTGAAATAAGTCTCTTCAGATCTGAGGCTCATTAACGATGTGACTGCTGAATTGGGCATGGCCCTCCAATGTTATGCCTATGTCCTAATACCCAGCACCTATACATGTGAACTTATTTGAAAGAAGGGTCTTCATATTTATCATCCTGTATTATTCAGTGAGGATAATTAGTTATTCCTAAACAAAGACTATTGTTCTTATAAGAGTCAGAAGAGGAAGCAGAAATACAGAGGAGATGAACACGGGGTGATGCATGCTGAGACTGCAGTGATGCAGCCACAGCCAGGCCATATATGAGAGACGGGATGTTCTCTTGATCTTTAGAGACAGTGTGACCTGGCAACATCCTGACTGTGGATGCCTAGCCACCAGCATCACGAGATGATGACATCTACTTTGTGGTATTTTGTTACGACAGTCACAGAAAACTGACTCGGTGACTTTGAACACATCACTGAAAGCCATCAATCATGTTATGGGGTTGAGTCTTCTGGATATGAAGAATAAGGGGCAGAGAGATTCAATGAGGCCTTTATGTAATTCACATGTGCCTAGCATGTAAGGATATTTGATGGAATCTGAGGTGCTTGTCTTTTGTAAGTGAATTTGCTAATAAGAATATCTGGACCTAATTCTGGTACAGGCATATAGATATAAATAGATACTTTATAGGGCCCATTCTAAAATTAATGTTTTGTTTATATATGAGTGTTCTTTGGGCTGTAAATGCTTCTTGGAAGAGTTCAATATGTTCATAATGTATGGAATGCATAGGATTGCATAGTCTTAAGCCATCAGTGTCTGGCTGACGATGGAAGTGTCATTTTAGAATATGCTCTCCATATTCTAAAGGAACTGAAGAGGACAGGATACATTTTCATACTTTGTATATAACTGAGTGCTTAAAAATATGTTGTTCATTTAACTTCTTCCTTTCCAATTTGTATCCCTTTTATGTTTTTTCTCCTGTCTTATTGCATGGGCTAGAACTTCATAGACTATGTTGAAGAGCAGTGGAGAGAGTGGACACCCCTGTCTTGTTCCTGAATTTAGTGGGAACTCCTTGAATATTTCCCCATTGAGTATTATTTAGGCTTTAGGAGTTTTGTATATGGAATTAATTATGTTGAGGCATAGGCACTCTATTCCAAGTCTTTCAAGTGTTTTGATCATGAAGTGGTGTTGGGTTTTGTCAAATGCTTTCTCTGCATCAACTGAGATGATCGTGTGGTTTTTGTGATTAATTTTATTAATGTGGTGGATTACGTTGACTGATTTCCGTATGTTGAACCAACCCTCCATCCCTGGCATGAAGCCATGAGGATGAACTATGGGTTGCAATGGAGACCAAATAAGATGCCAGGACTATGGATGGCTGCCAAAAAGAGCTGCCAACACCAGATGAAGTTTTCCTGGACTGTGAGTAGCCGAGCTGGAGGGGCGGAATTGAATCTCCAAGAGACTGATTAGAATTATTGAACTTGGAGTTAGAGATTGATGTTGCCCTGCGTGTTTTAAATCTTGTCTTGGTTCAATATGTTTTTGCCATGCCTCATGTTTTGCAATGTGAATGTTCTGTGCCATTACAGGTTTATTTTTTATATTATGGCTCAGTTGAAAGCTGTGGGGACTTAAGGGGATGAACACATTGTATTTATATCATGTATGATTATTAGTTTGTGGGGGCCAGCGGTAGATTGCCATGGTTTGATCCAGGTGTACCCCACAAACAAATGAATGTGTTCTGAGTAATCAATCCCCAGCTGATGGCAGTTTGGGAATTAAAACCTCTCTGAAGCTGTGTTGTTGGGGGGTGGGCTTATGGGATTATAAGGCAGCTTCCTCTTGCCAGTGTTTGGCACACCTTCCTGCCATTGTTTGCAGTGTTGTGGCAGAGATGATGTCCACCCCTCTGCTCATGCCATCATTTTCCCTGAAAATATGGAGTCTCCCCTTGAGTCTGTAAGCCAAATAAACCCATTCTTCAACAAGCTGCGTTTGCTTGAGTTCTTTCTGCATAGCAACAAGAATGCTGATTCTGAAAACCAGCTTCATTCTTTGCGACATAGAAAACATAATCTCCAAATTTATTTGGAATGTCAAAAGGCCTCAGATATCCAAAGCCATCCCTAGTAAAAGAAGCACGTCAGGCAGCATCACCATTCCTAAGCTAAAGATATACTACAAAGCCATAGTAACAAAAACAGCAAGGTAGTGGCACAAAAATAGACAGGTAAACCAATGGAACAGAATTGAAGACCCTGCCCTAAGCTTGAGCAACTATAGTTACTTCATATTCGACAAAGTGCCAACAATGTTAACTGGTGTAAAGATAGCATCTTTAAGAAATCATGCTGGACAAATTGGATAAATACTTGCAAGAAAATTAAACTAGACCCTCTCCTCTCACCATGAACAAAAATCACTCCAAATGGATCAAAGACCTGAATGTAACACCTGAAACTCTGAAAACCCTGGAAGAAAAAATCAGGGGAACTCTCTACGAGATAGAAATAGGGAAAAACTTCCTGAACAAACTTCTGATAGCTCAGGAAGTACAACAATCACTTAACCAATGGGATCTCATCAAGCTAAAAAGCTTCTGCACAGACAAGTATACCACACTCAATGCCAATAGATCACCATCAAATTGGGAGTTAACCTTTGCCAGCTACAACACAGATAGAGGTCAAATATCTAGAATATACAAAGAACTCAAAAAATTAAATAAAAAAATTCAGGCAGTCCTCTCACAAAATGGGGAACTGAACTCAACAGAGAATTCACAGAGGAAGAAATACAAATGGCCAACTCCCATTTGAGGAAATGTTCAACATCATTAATCATCAGAGAAATGCAAAACAAAACAACAATGAGATTCCAACTTATTCCAGTCAGAATGGTAATCATTTAAAAATCTACCAACAATAGATGCTGGTGAGGATGTGGGGACAAAGGGACCCTCATTCACTGTTGGTGGGAATGAAAACTTGAAAACTTGTACAACCACTATGGAAACCAGTGTGGAGGCTTCAGAACAGTATGGATATAGAGCTACCAGCAGATCCAGCTATCTCTCTACTGGGCATCTTCCCCCAAGTTTCTTCACCAAAGTATAGAGACATTTGTTCAACCATGTTACTAGAAGCTCAATTCATAATAGCAAAGAATCGGAATGAACCCAAATGCCGATCACTGAATGAATGGATATCAAAATTGTGGTATTTATAAACTATGGAATTCTATGCAGCTGAAAGGGAAAATGACATAATGAAATTTAAAGAAAAGTGGATGGATTGGAGCAGATCATTCGTACTGACCTCACATAAGAACAGAGAGCCAAGTGCCACATATTCTCCCTCATATGTGGTTCCTAAACAGGTAAAGCCTGAACATTAAGAAACCTGTCATTGAACAGAGGGACTATAAAAGAGGATAGAAAGAAGGGGGGAGTTATGGGAATGTGGGGGGGACTCATACAATAAACTAAACTGATAATGAATCGACACCATAAAACCCTAGCTTTCATACAGTAAGCTCCCAAGGAAGCTGTGGGCACCGCCTGGTAAGAGGGGCCATAAATAGAATGGAAGGAAGCCTAACCCAAAGAAAGCTCAGGCCTGCATCTCCTGTCCCAGTTATTGGTTCCTTCTCACACTGAGCTATTGATTAAAGAGACCCATGAGGTCCCCAAAATGTGACAGACTTCTGTCAAAGCTTATGAAAACCTGCCCCAGGCCTAATGTAAGACCCTATTACTGAAGAAATCACAGATTATCATCAAACAACCCCAAGAGATCCTGCTATATCCAGAACGGTAACCAGTTCCCAGATGGTAGCATGTGTAGCATTGGAAGGTATTGCATGAGCTGCCATGGGAAACTGATCAGTGATATTTAGAGAAAGTAGAGATCACTGATACATAATACAGGAGTTGTCACAAGAGTGCTGAACACACAGCTGTATGGAAGAGACCAGCAAGAAATGCTCATCTGTGTAATAGTGGTGCTAAACCTAGGAGTGTAATCAATGGCTTACTGATTGGCTAGGAGATCTGCTTAGTGACAAAGAACCCTTAACTGGACCTGGGATCCATGGGCAAATCCTATAGGGACCAAGAACCCAAACTCCAAGGGGAAATTCCCACTACCAGAGAGCTACAGAGAGGCTATTCCCACTAAGAGCTAGCCAAAAGAGCAATATTTGTCTCGATTAACCTATATTGATCTTACTCTTCAATGGAGATTCTGTTTGTATTTTTCAGAAGACAGTGAGAGAGCTTGGTACAACCTAATTCCACCAACAAGGTATTGGGTGATGGCTGACATCCTGGCAGGAGACAAACCACACCTAGCCTTCACACAGGGCCCAAATGAAACCTATGAGAAAGTGATGAGGTAAATAGGAGACCAATCACCACAGCAAGTCTGATAACCCATGAAAGTTCAATGGAGACAGATGCCAACAATACGCAACACAACCCAAAGCAGAAGTTCAGAGACAAATAAGTACTCAACAATAAAGCAGACTTAAAACTCACACAGTACTCAGGGAACTGAGCAAAGGAGTGGGTGGAAAGAATGTAAGAGTCATTGTGTGGGAGAATATCCAGAGACATCACTCCCCTCAGCAACAACACACAAAAGGGGAAGAAAAAAAAACTGGCTACCTCTGGTGCAGTTTATAACTCCCTAATTTATGGACAGATCCAGTATGCGCACCGAGGAAGTACCCCAGTGGATAGGGGACAGATATGAGGGAAATGGGGACACTTTCTCAAGGTTTTCTCATATAATACATATACTTATTCATAATAAATTTATTAATTTAAAAATATGTGGCTCTTGAGTACTCTAATATATATCCAATTTTGTACTGTCTTCTTAACATAAAACTTTATGCTTTAAAAAATCTGAGCCATTCAAATTCATATGAAATAGATAATATATGGATCTTTTGTATGTGGATAATGAGATCTGTTCAACTCTGAGTGAAGCAAACTGGGATTCAATGTTCCACCAGATCAGGCCCACGCCAAGAAGAATTTATAAGTAAGGAAAGTTGTTCCACTCACAGTTACTCTGTGGCCCCTAGAGATGAGGTGTTGGACACCAAGTCTCTGATGTCCATGCTGATCTTTCTCAATTCAGGGCTTTCCTGATATCTTCCTATGTCTCATCTGCTCTACCAGCACAGGAACTGAAACAGAGGACAAACATTGCCTCGTTGAGAATAATTGGTGTTTTGAGGGTTATATTGTTTTCCTACTTATTATAAACACAACCTAGCATGTGGTAAACATTGAACCAGCAAATATATTTTGGATGGACAGATAGGAAGATAAATCATTCTAAGCCTACCTCATCCCAGAGAGATGGGAGAGCTTTGCTGGGTTTCCTGCTTTGCCTGTAGGCATTTTCACAGCTGTTGATGCAGATGTGCTAAGCAGGACCAAGTTTTCTGCAGGGGAATTTGGCTTGGAAAAAATATATCATGAGCATATGGAATAGCATTTTCTTTTAAATCAGAAAGAGTAATTGCAAATTATTTAATATTGAATGTTTAAAGCAGAACTTTTACCATATGCAAATACTAGTTTCAGAGGAAGGGTGCTCAGATAAGAGACTTTCGGTTATTTTAAGTTTGTGAAGTCAGCAATAGACGTGTCAGGAAAGTGCATGGCCAGGAATGTTTACAAGGAATTTCCTGCCACTTTGAAAGTCTGGACTGTGTGGAGTCGTTTCACAGAAAGATCCTGGACCATTCTTGACTTCAGTAATCTCTGCACATTTTCCTGTTATGACTTCTCATAGAATTGCTCCCACTGGCTGGTTCAAGGAAAGGAATCCCTCGTTGAAAAAAGGCTCTGTGGGATGCATGGTAAAGAACACCAACCAACAAGGAGAGAACTTAGTGTTCCGTTTGCCTAAAGGTGTGGACAAAGGCCATTTCAGGATTGGTCAACTCAGTAACACACAATTGTCACCAAGAAACAGAGAATTTCCATCTCACTCTGATCCATAGTTTTGTGTTTATTTTGCCCTAAATGAAAAAGAAAATCCTAGTTCCCAGATATTTTATCTTCTTCCAAAAGGGGAGGAATTTCTTCTCACCCATATTTTTAAAGCAGGGCACAAGATTACTAAGAGCTCTGTCCTATTTCAAACATTCTCTGTGGTTCATCTCTCTCCAGTTTGAAAAGTACTCATGCCATGTGTCAGTATAATTTGCATGCCAAATATCCTCAACAGTCCAATATCAATCCTACATTTGCATTATAAAATAAAAGGCTATGTGATAATTAATTACCTTGATTTAATCACTCCACATTGTACATATAAATCCAAATCTCATGTTGTACCTTATAAAGCATAAGATTTTGGGTTACTTATCAAAATATTTTTAAAAATCTGTCTAAAAATTTGTCTAAATTTTCAGCCATCATCCCGCACAGCTAGAGTTCAGGATAGTTAAGCTGTCAGTGAGATGCATGTGTCAGGAGTGATGAAGACATAACTGAGGAGGCATCACTTTCTAGTTGCTGGGGTTGCCAGTGGACCATTGGGAGTGTCCACTGGAATCAGTGCTTAGATGGCAGGGCTATGAGGGTTGTGATGGTGCCACAAAACATGGAAGCAACAACTGCAGATTCCTGAACTTGATATGATGAGATCCTGGGCTCGAGACCATTGTTCTTCCAGCACCTCCAGTGATGACAAAGGCAAGTCTCCCTGTGTGGGAGGATACTGTTCACACTGCCCTGGGTACATTCTGTCTCTTGGCTGAACCCTGACAGAATTACAGTCCTTGATGTCATATCCTCACACTTCATGCCCAGAGTCTTGACAAGGCACCCACATTTCATGACTGTTTTGCCACTCAGGTCCTGGCAGTGGGCAGCTGTCTCCTTTTAGCAAAAGATCAGGAGGGGAAGGGGATGCTGTGGGGGTAAATAATCCACACTGGATCTGCATCCTGCATCTCCAATAGATTTATCTTAACTATCAGGGATTTGACTTTGCATTACTAAGTAACATGTCCCAACTGTCCAAGACAGTAGTGAATCTGGTCATAAGCATAAAGCCATCCTGGTTCATGTTTCCTGGCATTTCTGGTGCCACCTGGTTTTTATGGAGGCAATATGGGAAGCTCTCTGTCTCAAGTTCACTGCAGCTTTAAAATGACTGAGTTTCAGGAAGGAGTGAGTCTCTGATCCATGCTTGCAGTAGATGGCTTTATCTTCATGTTCCTTACACACTATTGAGTCCTGGCAGAAGTAGGAGCCCCCTCTGAAAAGCTGCATTTGATACATTATGACTTGGTTTAACAATTAGTCATCTTTTATAAACTATATTTTAAATTTTATTTTATTGTAGACAATTATATTTATTGCTTGTGAGGAGAAAGACAGAGAGACAGAGAGAGAGAGAGAGAGAGAGAGAGAGAGAGAGAGAGAGAGAGAGAGAGAGAGAATACATGCCAGGACCTTTTGTCACTGCAGACAAACTGCTGATGCTCCTCCATATTGTACATGTGGCTTTACCTGGAAAATTCAACTGGGTTGGTGGGTTTTGCAAGCAGATGCCTTTAATCAATGTACTATCCCCCCAACCTGATAAGATACATATTTTAATATCACATTTAAATAACCATACCATATTCTGTAGGAAAAAATATAAATTCTAATTTTTAATCTTTTTTGTTTGTAAAAATAAGAATTTCATATCATTCTGTACTGGACCCAGAGACTACACTATTTGGATCAGCCCATTTCTTTAGGGTCCTGGTTATACAGCTGCAAATGCATGGTCATTGGTCCATTTGTCAACAGATCCAATCCTCATCCCTTACCTTCTCTACTCTGAGTAGCCTCCCACCTTCATTACATGGCTGCTTCTCCATAGCATCTTAATTCTTCCTTTGTTGTCCACATATTTCCTGATATTTGCTTTCTATCTGTGATAGTTGATCTAAGCTGTCAACCAGTGTAACAGGTGCCTCATTGCTGGGACAAAACACCTGACCTGATGCAGCTTACAGAAATAAAGGTCTTATTTATGGCTTACAATTGTGAGGGGAAGTTTCATCATGGTGGGAAAGCATAGCAGAAGTAGTTGGCTGGGTATCACATCGTGTCACATCAACATGGAAGAATCAGCAAAATGTGCTGAGCTATGAACACTTTGTGGAACTGGACAAATAAATCTCAAGGCTCAGCTAAGTGACACACCCCCTCCAGCAAGGCTCCATCTCCACTAGCTGGAGACTAAGTGGGAAGCTTGATCACAAACACATGAGGCCATTGGGGTGTGTGGGGAGGCATTGTACATCCAGATCATCATACTGGATTAAGAGATGTCTAAGACTGGTGAAATGTACTCATATGTCTGTGGGGCATATCTAGAGAAGAGTGACATGTCAGTGACAGGAAGAAAAGACTCTCCCTGAACAGGGACAGAAGCCTCCAATGGGAAAACTGCCTAAATGGACGAGAAGTGTGAGGATGCAGCATATGTAGTTAACAAGCCTCTTTCTGTTCTGAGTGTGACTGTTGGAACTGCAGATATCTTCAGGCCTTTAGCACAGACTCAATAGTGACATGTCTCCATGGAGCTTCTAGCATTGGATTAGATTTGCACAGCTGAGGTGTCCAGCATCTTGAACTGGAAATTGGGTTTTATGCTTCTCCAGCCTGCTTGTGGCCATTGTTGGGCTCTCCAGCCCTATCCTATATGGCAACCGTCTAAATTACATTTATTCTGTTTTTTTTTTTGAAAGAACCTTATCTAATAATTTCAAGAGCATTGTCTGATTCTATGATCTCAGAGACACCCACATTTTATCTGCTGAGAAGTCCAAGGTGCCTCGAGGTGGATATTCTGCTGGGAGGGCTGAAGTTGACAGAAGATGGGGACACTGAAGATTCCACAAGCAAGGTAAATTTGTAATGACAAGCAAACCTTGACGTCCTGAGCCCAAAGAAAATGAGGAAGGAGATCAGTTGCATCAGCAGATGAAGTCCTTAGCATATTGCAGCACTGAGGCTCACAACTGCCAGGATTCCAGAGACCCCGACTGGATGGGCAGTTGATCAAATACCATCTGGATATGGAAAGTAGATACTTGCTCAGATGCTATGATGTGGAGGACACCAGACAAACAAGTCCTGCCCACAGTCTAGCTCTCAAAACAGTTCCCTTTTGGAAATGGAAGTTTTGGAGAATACTTCCAGAAAACTTTTTACTCCATGTGACTTTCCCTGGGCTAACTTGACAAGAGTTTGAAAGTCAATCTGTCAATTAAAATAAACAGAACAAAACTGAGAATGAGATTTCCCTATAGAGAAGGCAAGAATCCTCTGGAAGAGCTTATCCAGCTTAGAGAGCATGATCAGCTTGAAGAGACATGTGGGAATCTATCTGTGGACATAGAGAACAGATACCTGATATCCTCTGGGACCAATGACCCTTGGCGTGGGGGACAACAAAGGAACCTCCATACCAAACTGCCGAATGGGGCTTGAAAAATGATGAAAAAATGGTATCTCTTTTTTGCTTTTTTTTTTTTTTGATAGATTCAATCCTTCTAGAGCTGACAGATTGGATATTCCTTTTTTTTTAAATACAAGATTTATTTCAACATGAACCCGTCAACAGCCAGCATTCAATGCTCTGAGAGAGATTAATTTAAACATCTTGATGTGACTGGTTTGACGTTAAGATGGCAGACATCCAAAACACTAGACTAATATTTTTTAAAATATTTTTCTCTTCTTGAAAACATTATCATAATAATTAAACTGTACAGTGATGAGAAATGTTTGCATATAGTATGTATGTAAATTGTATACATGCATATATATGTTTTATAATTTTATAATTTAATAGGATAAAGAGTATGGTGGTTTCAATGTTCTCTATTGCCTTTTTATTTTTTTAATTTATTTATAAGCAGAGAGAAAAAGAGAGACGGGCACATCAGGGTCTTCTGCCACTGCAAACAAACTCCAGATGCATGCACCATTTTGTGTATCTGTCTTTATGTGAGTACTGGAGAAATCAAACCCTGGGCCAATAGGCTTTGCAAGCAAGTGCATTTAACTGCTGATCTATCTCCCTGGCTCCCACTTAGCCTTCAGGGTTTGTCATTCAGCTCTCACTTAGACCCCAGCTGGTAGATCCCTTGGAAGGTGGAGCCTTGCTGGAGGAGGTGTGTTGCTGGCGACAGGGCTTGAGGTGGGCTAGTGCAGCTCACTAAATATTCATAGCTAGCTCACTCTCTCTGTTCTCGCTCTGTCATGCTGGAACTTCATCTCAAAATGCTAAGCCTGAAATAAGACCTTTCCTCCCATATGCAACTGCTGCAGAGAGAAACGTGTCATTTAATCAAATTTCCTTTCCTTCCACTGAAATAAAGCTCACTTCTTAGTGTTGTTGTGAGGACCACAGCTTCCCTGGGTGCCAGGTACTCTGCCTCCTCTCAGTAGAATGCATCTGGTACTTGTAATTATTTTCCTGCCTTATTTGCATATACTCTTAATTCCCAACCTCTGTGAAACCCAAAGAAAGCCCAATTTCCTGCACACTCCCCCTGTCAGTATACAGGGGAAGCCTTGACAGTAAGCTTTGTCAGTATCCAAAACAGTTGTGGATCTTAAACGAAGATGTCAATTATGCATGAGTCTGAGGTCCTGAATGCCAGCCATAAATTTTTAATGAGCTGATGTAAATATTTAAAAACCTGAGTGAGCAACACATTCTGTGGGTGCATCTCTGCAGCAGACAGATAAACACCACACTTTAAAGCAAAGGGTGATGGTCACACAACACACACACACACACACATATTCAAAACTGTGTACCATGGGGTTGAGCACATGGTTCTTCTTGCCCTTATCTTAGGGGAGCTGCATTTTAGATGCCATGGCCATTAATCCCACATATTTAATCTTCACCAGAACAGAATCTATATTTGGCTATTTTAATCTCTTTATCATCTCTGCAGCTTCCTTCATTTATAACTTGGATGCAACGGGGCTTTAGTTCATTTTCGTATGCTCAGGTGTTCCCTTCATTATGCTTCTTACTGGAGACCAGCACCACTAAAAATAACTATATTTTAGGAAACCAAGAGACGTGCCTCCATTCTACTCACAATTTCATCGCCTAGGTGGTTTTCTTCTATTCCCATGCCCTTTTCCTTTTCCCTGAACTCGCTGCCTTTCCCCTTCTCTGTTCACAGAATCTTACATAATCTTAAATTTAAACTCCTTGGCTTTGCTCTCTCAGGATATTTCTCTGCACGTTCCTTGCATTGCTATGCATTTGTAGTAAACAGCTCAAGTAATCAACTGGTAAGGAGGAACTTTTAATTCGGTCTCTTTTAATTTTTTTTAACTTTTATTTGAGAGACAAGAGACAAAGAGAAAGAGGCAGACAGTAAAAGAGTGAGTATGGCTGCACCAGGGTCTCCTGCCACTGCACATGAACTCCAGACAAATGTGCATATGGCTTTACATGGGTACTGTGGAATTAAACCTGGGTCACTGGGCTTTCAGGCTTGGCAAGCAAGCACCTTTAACCACTGAGCAATCTCTCTAGCCCTAACTTGGTCTCTTGATTTCAGAGACATCATGGTCCTTAACCCCATGCCTTTGAGGCCATGGCAATAGAGGCAAAGCAAGCTCCTCACTCCAAGGCAGCCAGGCAGTGGAGATAGGCAGAGTCCTGGGCTTGCACAGCTCCTTCAAGGGTGCACTTCCAATGACCCAAGACTTACTGTTAAGTCCCCACTCCATAGAGCTCCATCAAGGACACCAATCCAGATATCAAGCCTTTAACAAGTGGCATGACACTCCAAACCCACTTTTGACCATATGAAAAATGATAAAACCTGAGCAACTGCTTACCAAGGAGGTCAAAGGATGAGAGAATGGCAGAATAGAACAGGTGAAAAAGATGAATGTTGTCAGAGGTATGGACAGCTCTCCTCCCAGAGTATATGTTGTACATATTTCTCTCCTGCAAGAAAGTAAACTGGGAGTTTGCTTCAATTGCCTCTGGGTGCTTTCAGTGGCCAGGTGTAGCTAATAGAGAAATGGCTATAGTGCCAGACCAGAGCATGTCAGTATCAGAGACCTGGCTTGAAAGGCAGGTAAAATAGGCAAGATCTTGGCTTTGCTCCCCCTTGGTCATAATCTGGCCCAAGCTACACAAGCCAACCCTACTAGGCCCATCATGTGTGGGAGATGTGTAGCATCTCCATGGTAGAGCTGCCAGATCAGGAGGCTGAATTGCTCCATGCAAATGACTAGAGGAGCCGTGTCTTTTCAGTTGATACAAATGATACCATCGTGTCATGCTGTATCAGCTTTTGCTAATGTTTTATTTTACTGTCCCTTTAACTGTCCAGTTTCAAGACCAGTTAATGTCTTCTTGGAATGGGTGACAGGTGGTCTTCAGAGATCATGACCACCTTCTTGAAAAAAAAAGATTTCATCATAACTGTTACCCTTGAGTGCCTTACAGAGTTAGACAAGCACTTGGGAAGATAGTAGAAATGGCAGTTCAAGAGTGTCAATGAAGGTACCCTTCATGGGTGGGAAAAGGCCATCTAAATATAGGTAGTTTAATGAAAATCCTAGTGTCAGGACAGATTGTCTTCATATGAATTGTTAGCCACAGAAGACCCGAAGCCACACAAACCACAGGGGCTTTCCCGACAGATGTTGGTTGCATGCCAGAGCTATGTGGTAAGTCCCAATTGCTGAAGATGCTTTGCCTGCAGGATGTGGTGAATTCAGGCTGAAACTGAGATGGGAACGTAGCTGGGTCATATGGGAGTCCATTTTAAGCCTGTGAAACCTCCACATTAATTTTCATGGTGACTTCATCAGTTTACACTCCTATCAGCAGTGAATCGGGGTTCCCTTTCTCCCACATCACCAGTGTTGGTTGTCATTTGTTTCCTTAATGATTTCCAGTCTGACCAGAGTGAGCTAGAATTTTAAAGTAGTTTTAATTTGCATTTCCTGATGGCTAATGCTGTGGAACACTTTTTAAAAACACTTGTTGACCATCTGTATTTCTTCTTTTGAGAACTATCTGTTTATTTCCATAGCCCACTTTTTGATTGGATTGTTTTATGTTTAGGGTTTTTTTTTTTTTTTGAGTTCTTGGTATATTTTGGAACTGGGATTCTATTCAGAAAGTCCTTCCCTACACTTGCACCTTACAGTGTTCTCCCTACATTTTCCTCTCAGGTCTTATGTTGAGGTCCTTGACTATTTGGAGTATATTTTTGTGCAGGATGAGAGATAAGGGTCTAGTTTCATTCTTCTATATGCAAAATAACCAGTTTCCCATGCACCATTTGTGGATTACATCTTTCTCCAATATGTGTTTTTGGCACCTTTGTCAAAAATCAAGTGGATGTAGTTACATGAATTTATATCTAGGTCTTCTATTTTATTCAGTTGATCTACTTACTATTTAGCAAACTTAATACAATATTTAAATAAACATATTAATAGTAACAGAGTGAGCAGAGGTGCCCTACACAGATGGATAATGTTGCTTCTAGTAGCCAGGTGTCAGGTCTGGGCTACCTCTTAGTGTGTTGTGTTTCAGGGAAGCCTCTGTGGCCCCCGAACACTACAAGCTCTTGCTATGGCTCTTGATTCTTGATGCCTACCAGAACTGAAAGGTAAAACCCTGTTGCAGAAGACACCACACCTATTGGGTGAAGGACATAGAGAAATCAAATTGGATCTGAGTTAGAAGCTTTCTTCCTGCTGGCTAGTTTTCATATGCTAGAAGGTTCTATGCAGCCTGCTGGCAGACATGTAAAGTCATCAACAATATCACACAGTGGTGAACCCTACATTTGACCATACTGACCCACCAGGTTAGACATGACCTCTGGTGCAATAGTGAAATGGGAGGTATGGGGGTAACCAATAACTCTATGATAGGATTCGAAACCTGCTCCAAATTCATGCCTGCTACTGAAAACCAGGTGAAAATCCCAGAAGTCAGGAGAACTATAGGCCTTAGAGAATAAACTACTCTTATTAAATTGCTAACCAGATGTGATATCAAACTGCTTCCAAAATATTTGTTTTCTATCCATTGATTTGCTCTGCTCTCAAACCCAGATTAAAAATATTAAAGATTAAAAATCTTTTAAGAATTAATTATCATTATCATTATTATTTTAATTTAACAATGGGAGATGGTCAATGCAGAGAATGATAACTAGTCAAATGCTGAAAATAAATTACTAATGATTGCTCAGCCCTAAACAAGACACACACATTATCCAGGGCTCAGGGAACATTCTGGAAGATGTGATAGAAAGAATGCAAGAGCTGGAGGATGGGGAGGAGTGCTGTGGAACTCTGGCATCTGGACGTGCCAAATCTATTGTAGTCATGAGCTCGTCTTAGATGTGGTCACCTAACAAGACCTGCACATAATGGGGACATTTGTGTAATGGGGTAATATAGAGTATATATGATCAAGATTTCACACATATACATATGAAAATGTCAAAAAGCAAATTTAAAAGATGCTATTGAAAGGCAGATAGTTATTTCTGGTAGGACAAATTCTTACATAAATTGGGTATTAGTTCTTTATAGAACACCCTTTTCACAAGAGGTATGCATTTACCTTGACAGTCTCTTCTAGTGTTCTTTATTAAAAATATAAATTTTGTACTCTATCTCATAACACACTATAGGCTAATAAAAATTTTAAATTTCACAAATATTCAAGTAAAATAGAAAATATAGGGGTAACCAAGTGAACAAAACTGCATGAATAGCCTTCCTTCCCACATGGACTTCCAGGAGAAATTCTAGAAAGAGCCAACTTCAATCTGATAATTGGTTTTCACTGAAGGGATGAACAACATGCAACTCTATGGGAACACTCGGGGTTTACACAAAACTGTCAGCTATGACTTTTTTACAATGCTGTGGCACTTACCAACTATCTCCTAACAAGTCCTCTCCAAGCAAGGTCTAGAAAATTTAATTAAAAATTGTTCCTTACACACTGTTTTTCTCCATTTTGACATTTTCATACATGTTTATGATGTATTTTGTTTTCTTGTTCTTCCCAATTACTCTCTTATTCCCAACCCTCCCATTAATATCTTTCTTCTTTGCTACTAATCTCCATCTTACTTCCATAAAGTAAGTTAGGGTGGCTTTCATTGTCGTGGATTACGTACAAAGGCATGGACAAATTGCCAGTGACTGTACTACCGATGCACCTGACTGCCCTCTCTCAGCAGCCATTAATTTTAACGCTCAGCTGCTTGTTATCATCTACTCTGGGAGGTGTGGGGTCTCTTGTATCCTCCCCCATCAAAGGTGATATATTGAAATGCTCAATTTTTTGCAGGAAAGCAAAGCTACTCTGAGTTCATGAGTGTAATGGTCATGCAATATTCCAAAGAAAGCATTTCACAGCCCTCCTCCCCATCCCTCTGCTCTTGCATTCTTTCTGCCCCGTTTTCTGTGAGGTTCCCTAAGCCTCAGAAGGGGTGAGTTAGGTGTCCCACTTGAGGCTGAGCATAGTCTCAACATTTTTGATAATTTAATATTCTTTCTAAAACTATGCAATGCAAACCCCACCTTATATAACTTTCAGAGTTGCAGAATGCTGGAGGTGCATGTTCTGTTCATGTCACAATAGTCTGGTCTTGGTCAAGTTCATGACTGACACTATCTTTCTTATTAAACTTCTACTGTGTTCAGATTGTATTAAGTAATCAATTTTAACATACAATTCACAAATACTATTAGGTAATGTTAGGAATTTAGTCTTTTCAAATAGTCAAAGTATTTTGACCAATACCCATTACAGTAAGCCCGTTCCAGTCTCTGTATAATTCTGGGAGAATGGAACTGGATAAAAAGCACAAAGAAAGCATTTAGTCCCACAGAAAATCGAAAGCAGAAGTCCTGTATCTGGCTCCATATGCTAACAACAGGAAAGAAATGCATTTGTAATACACATCTCTCTATTGCTTAATATAGAGATTCCTGATTTAAGGATATCGATTCTGAGCTGCCACCTGAGAGCAAGGCGCAAACTCCATCTGAGATATTAAGCTCCTGCCTCTCACCATCATAAAGTGGCAGGTGGCAGCTGGAATCAATAGCCTGCCATTTATTGGGCTCAGTTTCAATGTCTTATGCACAGTGGAATAGACTTGCATAATTCTTTCCCTTACCCTCATCTCTGCTGCCATTGCTGGTACCCAGCAATATGCCAGGATCCTCAGACCTATCAATCCAGAAATAGAACTTTCAATCAAAATCACCACATTGCCACCATTCTTCTTTATTTGGTGTGAATAGATGCCTGTGCAGCCAGATCAAATAAAGAATGCAGGATTAAAAAAACTCATGAATTCTCAAAATATTAGACTTGAAATACTAGTGGTAAAACATATTTTTGTGTGATATTAATCTAGGAAATTACTAAAGTAATAGACAGCTGATAAGACAGACCTAACTTCCTCCTGCCAGATCAGGCAATGGCAGTGAAATCAGGCATACCAGGTAGACTAAGCTTTCCTATACCTTCCCCACCAAGGCCCCTTTCATCTGAAAATTTTTTTTACATACCCTGGATCTATAGATGTCACTACAATAGATATACAAACCAATTCTTTGGTGTACATATGCATTAGTGAGGGTCCTCTAGCGGCACAGAACCTATAGAGTGAATTGTAGTTAAAAGGAGATTTATTGGATTAGTTCATGGCAGTCTCACAATAGCAATCAGCAAGTCTGGGAGTCAAGGAAAGGAAGCCACTCAGGCAACTTGGCTGGATACCTCAGCAGTCCCAATCCAGCACTGAAGGTCTAAAGGCTTCCTGGGGGACCACTGGTCTTCAGTCCAGGCTGGAAGGCTGAGGAAACTTCATTCCAACACCATCAAAGGGATAGTTGAGCAGGATAGACGTATGTCCAAGTCACACCAAATACCAGCAGCAAGCCAGGCAGGAGAGATTTTCTTCCCTTTTATGCAGCCTTAGAGCAAGTTCTTGCAACACTTTCCAAGAATTGTTGATTTCCTGAGTCTCTGGAATTTCCTTCCTGCACTGGTATCCCAGGAAAGTATCTGTTTCTAGCTCCCCTGAGCCTCCTACTGAGAGGGTCACCTTCCTGTAAACAGCATCAGAGACCCATCTAAGATTACTAAACAAATCAAGTTAACAACAAAACTTAACCATCACAACATGTATTCTTACGTTTGTTGAATATTAAAGCAAATTTGCACACTAATTGATGGATGAAATTGTCTACTTTTACAGAAAGAACCCCTAGGTGAATCCTTGTTATACAAGATAAACAGCATCTTCTGCATTTCTTTTCAGTGCTGGTCAATGTTTTGAGTTTATCATTATCAATGCTGAGAATACTGTTCACATAAATACCTAGGAGGAAATGGCAGAGGCATATCTAGATCCAGCAGCATCACCTCAGAGTTATTATGTGTTTGATTTTGAATTGATTTTTGCCCATGTGTGTTCAGAAACCTTTTGCTGTTACCAAATTTTTGTGATTCCCATATTTAGTTTCACGACTCCAGATGGTGTCATGGCCCACAATTTAAACAGTAGAATACAGAGAACTCACTGGATTACTGAAAAGATGGGATAAAGGTATGTTTAGCTGAATTCAGTTGAAGCTATGCTCCTGACCATTTACAGGAGGAGTATTAATAACAGTAAAGACACATTTTTAGTCAAAAGGCAAGAACACAACAATGAGGAGGACTGAGGTCTCAGGCAGTTTCAAAACACATCAAACATTTCTTTGAACATTTATTCTCTCCACATTAGGCTCCTATGTTGAAAGTCTGACCCACAGAGGGAGGTTCTGGAAACTTTCGTTGGTGGATCCTAACTAGAGGAATGAGGTCACTGGAGTGTTTCTCAACCCTGGCCCTTCTTTTTTTTTTTACACTTTAAAAAATTATTTATTTATTTATTTATTTATTTATTTATTTATTTATTTGAGAGACAGAGTGTCATGGTTTGATCCAGATGTCCCCCACAAACAAATGAATGTGTTCTGGGTAATCGATCCTCAGCTGATGACAGTTTGGATTTTACAACCTTGCTAGAGCTGTGTTGTTGGGGGCGGACTTTTGGGGGTTATAAGCCAGCTCCCCCTTGCCAGTATTTGGCAAACCTTCCTGCCACTGTTTCCAGTGCTGTGGCAGAGGTGATGTCCACCCCTCTGCTCATGCCATCATCTTTCCTGCCAGGATGGAGTCTCCCCTCGAGTCCGTAAGCCAAATAAACCCAATCCTCCACAAGCTGCTTTTGCTTGGGTTCTTTCTGCGCAGCAACTAGAAGGCTGACCGCAACACACAGAGAGATAAAGAATGTGCCAGGGCCTCTAGCCACTGCTCCAGATGCATGCACCACCTGGCTTTACATAGGTACTAGGGAATCAAACTTAGGTCCTTAGGCTTTGCAGGCAGGTGCCTTAACCACTGGGCCATCTCTCCAGTCCAAGGTAACACTTTAGTTTCCGGAGAAATGCCACTGAAGCTTTCTCTGAATAAGAACAAACTCTAATTATATATAAAGAGATTTGTGATCCTCACAGGGTGAGTGTCTGGGTTCTGGCATCTACAGAGATTCGTGATTGTGATCCTTGCAGAGAGATCTCTGCATTCCTGTGGTTACTGGTGGACATGGACTCTGCAGGGGTCCCTTGGGAGGCTGGTGGAGCAAAGCCTGCTGTCTGTGATGAGTCACTGCTCTCGTGTTAGAAAGTAGAAAGTTCACGTCTTAGATCCACATTTCCCTGGGGCTCAGCGTCTCCTGGCTCCATTCTCTTGTTGGCACTTGGAAGCAGCAGTCGTTTGAGTTGGGTTTTCCTCTGTTGGAAACAAATTCCTCCTTGTTTCTCAGAGGACCTCCACTGCAGCCAGGGAGGAGCGCCCAAGAGACGGGAGTCCAGGGAATGGGTGACCAGCACCTGGAGACACCAGGACACCAGAGTCCAGTGCAGCTGATCTGGGCAGCCAGCCTCGGGCACAGCTGGGGTGAGAACAGAGCCACACCTAGAGAGCACAGGCCTGCCAGCGCCAATGGATTCTTAAATAAGCTGGGTCTAGGAAGGGAACCTGTCACATTTGATATTTCTAGATTTACAGTGACCTCTTGTCTTCCTCTCCTGTCTCAACCCTAGCCCTTCTTGTCTCTAGACTGGCCCACTGTTGTGGTCAGCTTTCTAGTTGCTGCGCAGAAAGAACCCAAACAAAAGCGGCTTGTGGAGGAATGGGTTTATTAGGCTTATGGACTTGAGGGGAGACTCCATTCTGGCAGGGAAAACGATGGCATGAGCAGAGGGGTGGACATCACCTCTGCCACAGCACTGCAAACAGCGGCAGGAAGGTGTGCCAAATACTGACAAGGGGAAGCTGGTTTATAACCCCCATAAGCCCGCCCCTGACAACACAGCTCTAGCGAGGTTTTAATTCCTAAACTGACATTAGCTGAGCATTGATCACTGAGAACACATTCATTTGTTTGTGGGGGGACACCAGGATCAAACCATGACACCCATTGTCCTAGCATGGTTTCTTGAACGCTGTAACAGAGCTCCTCAAGCCACCATTCTTGAGCTCACTTTCCCTAGGTGACTTCATCTTGGCCAGGGATGTCATCCTTCTTCTGGTTGCTTAGAACAAACTTCCAGCTAGGCTCTTCTTTCAGTCTCAGCATCTCTTGCCCTTTGGACCTATGCACTACACCTGCAAAAGCTGCCTCAGGGAGTCCTGGTCCCTATACTCTGCCCCCACCCCCAAGTTCAGATACAGAGACCTCAGGACATCCAACCACCCTTCTGCTTCCCACCTCTGTGCTACTATCTACATTGTACCTCAAACCCAACTCTAAACCTTGTTAAGAATCAGGATGCAAAGCTCCTGCTTTCTCAAGCTACATGAATGTTTCCTGTTGGCCAAGCACACCTCAAGAGCTCCAGGTGATCAGAGTTCCCCTGCTACCTTGGGAGATAGCTCCGAGCAGTCTTCTTCTCCCTATAGCCTCAGCACACTGGCTTCTCCTGTTCCAAGAAACACTCTTCACTCAGTGCAACTGCAGACCCTGAGTGTGCTGATCCCTCTTGGACCAGAACTCTGTAAAGCCTGCCATGCAGTTAATCATTTTCCCTCTTGCATAGAAGCTGCCCAAGAACATCCTGTCCAAGGTAGCCCTCATTGTCTGCCACCTCCTTCCTCACTTTGTTCTTTGTTGCAGCCTGTGGTTACTACCTCAAACTTGGTTTATGTTCCTGCTTACCACCTGTCTTCCCCATATTCCATGAGGATGGGTGAAACAGATATGTCACCCATTCTGTTTAGTTTTTGCCTTCCCCTTCTGGAATAGGTCTGAGCACAAGAGATACACTCACAAGTGTTTCCTGAACTGTTCCTACTAAAGTGGAGGTGGGAATTTGCTGAACTGAACATAGAAATTAACACCAGTCATGTTATAGAACTGTGAAGACTGAATCAATTTTATGTTCAAATGCCTAAGTCTTGAAAATGGTGTCTTTGTAAACAAGCTGTGTGCTGCAGTGAGCACATGATATTCAGATTGGAAACAAAGTGCCCAGTTATGTTTGAATGCTAGACACACAGAGAATCTTTCTGGTGCAAATTTGTCTCAGAAACAATATACACCAAGGAGGTTCATTATTTATCTGAGATTCAAATTTGAGCATTGCTTCTTTTCATTTTCCAGCTGTGAAAGCCTAATAAAACAGCCCTCAGCCTAGCACACAGGTCATCTTTCTCACAGCCATCCATCCTCCTGGCCTGACCCTCTGCCATGTGTGGAGCGAGAGCATTTCCTCAGTCAACAGTGTGGGGTACGTAACTGTTAATTTCTTGTTCTAAAGCCACAGTTGCAAATTGTCAGCCATGCAATTTCCATGAAGGTTTTGTTTGGACAATTATTCTAATGAGTGATTCAGAGGAAATGTGAACAACAAATTTTCTCAAGGTGATTTTTGTTTCTCCGCCACATTAAACACCCAGCTAGACAATTACTCTAGAATTCTCGCTTTGGCTCCTGTTACTTTCCTTTGAGGAATAACCGATGGTTCTGTGGAACTCTGCTCTGCTCCCTGCAGACATGTGCAGGCTGGCATCTTCTATGTCCCCCAGACCTGTGATTTCATTGCTCCTCCCACTCACACCCTCCATAAGCACTATAATGCACCAGGGAGATGGGAAATTAATAAAGAGACTAGCTTCAGTGAGCCATCTGTTTCCCACTAGTTTTCCGACTAATAAGCTCAGCAGATATTTGTGGAATATCTTTTTATTTTTATCAGGGAATTGATACTGGGGATATCATTCACCATATTCCATGTTCTGCTCAGAAAAATATTTCTCCCTGGTACTGAGTATAGACATATAAGTCTCATTCTTCTATTCTGACCTTTTATACCACTATTTCTCTTTTCTTTATTTAAGAAGATGAAGGAGATATGGATTGGGAATAAGGTAGCCCCCATTTTGTAGGCAGATCATCAGGTTACAGGCCCCAAAAGAGCAAGCAGATATCTGTATGGCCAGACAGAGCCAATGAGCACAGATATTTTATAATAAATCCAGAGAGCAGAGGCTGGGAACTCAAATGCACAAAGCCCTGACTTCTAAAGGTCAACCCTGATTTATGCTGACTCACCAGGAGGCCAGATGGCCCATGCATACAAAGTACCAATCCTTTGTCTAACTCTTCAGGAGCCCCCCACATACATTTAAAGTAACCAATCTACCCAGACTTGATATTTAATTTACATCCCCAAGGGCATAAAAAGTCCTGACACAAATCGCTGGGTGGCTGCTGGCATTTCATATCCACTCTCTCTTAGGCACTTGTAAATTCTTCACAATCACAAAACGAGGGACTTGAGAATCAGTGGATTGAGAGACTCTCTTGCTCTCAAAGCTAGTAACAAAGGAGGGAAGGAATTAATAGTAGGGAACAGATAGTTCTGTCTATAGTTGGTTCTGGTAGTAATAGGTGGGTGAGTATAGTCAAGGACTGTGGAAGACCTTATCTGAAGAAACAGTCATGAAGAGTTAGCTGTGCAAGAGGTACAGGAAGCTACATCATCTTCATATTGTCCTTTGACCTTGACTTAGCAAGCTAAGCAATGACTTTCCTTAGATTGGGTTAAAAGGTTGGGAAAGAGATTTTCATTTTACTTTGTAGGTATGGGTATGATGTTACTGGCATGGTGTGGTGTGGTGTGTGTGGAGTGCAGTGTGGTATAATGTGGTGTGGTGTGTGTATGGTGCAATGTGGTGTGGAGTGGGGTAGGTGTGTGAGGTGCAGTGTGGTGTAGACCTTTCTGTATCTTTACTTCCAGCATCTGCTATCTTGGTGTCTCTTTGGAATTAGGATGGCATCTATGTTAATTGATATACTAAGTAGCTGGGACTCATCTTTTCCTCACTCAGCAGAGTTCCTGGGATGACTCACTTACTTCCTGCTCTTTTCTGTTTTCCCATCTTCCATTGTGTCTGGCAGTCTTATTGTGTGGCACCTTTCTCAGCAGGGATAAACACACTACTATTTCCTGCAGCCCCCTCTGTAACTTTCTGGACTGGGTGAGGTTGCTGCATGATGGTTGGTGAAAGTGGATGAAAGGATGCATTTTCCCAAGATCAAACACACCTGGGATTTCCTCATCTTCCTGGAAGATTCAGAACACACTCAGTCTCCTCTGCATTTTCCCCCAAAGGCTCCTGTTCAAAGAAATTCACAATTTTCCACCCTATCCCTTGCTCAGGCTTAATTAGGGAGGCGATGACTTGGACCTAAGAGTCCTTATGCTCACCCCTGTCCTGACATGGGACCAGGTGGCAGGCATATCCACTGCTCTGGGCTTTCTGTGGCTGTTCCAAAGCATCTCCACTGCTAAGCACAACTGTGTGTTCATCCACTGCGTGAAACCTTGGGCTATGCCTCTATTCCTTTGCGTGTTTCCTGGCTGTGTGAGAAAATTCTTCATGTTTTCTATACTTCAAACAGACAATCCATGTATGAACCCTATGCCAGGGATTGTGTCCACATTCTCATTTATGGGCACCCTGGAAAGTAACATGAAAAATAAAATAGGTAATGTAATTTTCAGGAAGGTGGGGATGACACTTTTTTAGTGTCACAATTAATTTTTAGTGACATAGTTATTTGTTATTTTTCAATAGGAACGTTAAACATTTATGTTAAATAATTATTTTATGTGTTTACTTTAGAAACATGGACTTTAGATTTGAATATCATTTACAATTATGTAAATGGTTTTCAGTTCTTCCTGATAGCCTCATTACTTCTGTTATTTTTAATGAAGTGGAACAAAACATGGTTGATTTCTTCCACCTGAACTCTGGGTTCTGCTATCCATCTATATCTTCTGACACTAAAGCTCTCCTTCCACAACACTATTATAGTGACCTCAAGAGTTATCCTGAAACAATAATGCTATAGTGACCCTCTCCAAGCTGTCCTTCTATAACACTGTCATAGTGACCCTTTCAGTTCTGTCCTTCCATAATACTATTATAGTGATCTTCTTATTTCAGGAATAAAGCATCTGACCAAAAGCAGCTAATGGGAGGAAAGGTTTTTATTTTGGCTTATGGTCTTGAGGGGAAGCTTCATAATGGCAGGGGAATGTATGCAATGAGCAGAAGCTGGACATTACCTCTGCCACAGAAGTGGAAAATAGTAGCAGGAGAGTGAGCCAAATTCTAGCAAAGGGAGAGCTGGCTATAACACCCCTAATACTTCCCCCAGTAGCACACCTCCTCCAGTAATACTCCACATCCCAACTTGCAATCAGTTAGAAACTAAGCATTCAAAACACATAAGTTTATGGGGTCATCTTATTCAAATCACTACATTCTGACCCTGGTCCCATAAAGTGATGATCATCCATGATATAAAGTGGAATACATTCAGAAAAACTTTAAAAGTCTCCATAGTTTTTAATCAATCCCACCACTGCTCAAACCTCCCCATAGGCCAAAATCTCTTAATTGTGAGCATATAAAACCAAAAACACATAATGGCACAGAGTAAACATTCATGATGCAAAAGATGGACTTGGGCATAGCAAGGAAAAATTGAACCAATGCAAGATCTAAATCAATCATGGCAAATATCAAACTCTGTAGCTATATGTCCAAATCTGTAACTAGTGACAAAGTCCCTGGGGTTTCAATTCCACCCTCCAGCTGGGCTGCTCAAACCCTAGAGAACTATCCATCCCAAGGTAGCAACTCTCCTTGGCAACTTCCCCACAGTCTTGGCATATCAAATGTCTTAGGATCTCCACCGCAACTCATGGTTCATCAGTGTGGCTCCATTAGTTTTTAAAACAGGGATTCATAGCCCTGTATCACATCACACAATGGTCATTTCCAAAACACAAACCACGTTCAAAATCCAATGACTCACTGTTGCAGTTAACCATCCCATTGCTGGCACAAGGAATCTAGACAAAAGTAGATTGTGGAGGAAAGGGTTAATTTGGCTTACAGACTCGAAGGGAAACTCCATGATGGCAGGGAAAATGATGGCATGAGCAGAGGATGGACATCACCTCCTGGCCAACATCTGATGGACAAAGCAGCAGGAAGGTGTGCCAGACACTGACAAGGGGAAGCTGGCTTATAACACTCATAACCCCACCCCAACAACAAACCTCCAACAAGATTCCAATTCCAAAATTGCCATCAGCTGGAGATCAAGCATTCAGAACACTAAAGTTTATGGGGGACACCTGAATCAAACCACCACATTTTATTCCTGGCCCCCTGTCATGGTTTGATACAGGTGTCCCCCACAAACAATTGAATGTGTTCTGATAGATCAATCCTCAGCTGATGGCAGTTTGGGTTTTACAACCTCGATGAAGCTGTGTTGTTAGGGGCAGGCTTATGGGGTTATAAGCCAGCTTCCCCTTGCCAGTGTTTGGCACACCTTTCTGCCGCTGTTTGCAGTGCTGTGGCAGAGGTGATGTCCAGCCCTCTGCTCATGCCATCGTTTTCCCTGCCAGAATGGAGTCTCCCCTCGAGTCCGTAAGCCAAATAAACCCATTCCTCCACAAGCCGCTTTTGCTTGGGTTCTTTCTGAGCAGCAACTAGAAATCTGACCCCAACAGTTTTGGTACCAGGACGTGGGGTCATCTGTTGCTGCTAGAACCCTGATCTTGTGGCTTTGCGTCTTCTGGAAGTGATCTACAGGAGGAATGTGGAAGGACTTGAAATCTCGGCCTAAGAGATGCCTCTCAGTGCTGTGAGTACAGCTTGATGAACCATTCTGGTCAGAATTAAAAGACCTGAATGTAGTAAGAACTATGGACGTGAGGTTTGGCTTACGAGGGGGAGAAAGAACTTGGTCAGGACTGTGCCAGAAGCAGCTTGCATGAGAGGCTTGCTGCATTCTGCCTGCCTATGTCCTGGGAACCTGTGCAGGGTTGTTTTACGTAAAGAAGGACTGGTGTGAGCAGATGGAGATGGCACAGAAAGAAAGATCTTTGGGTCGAAACTGCTGCCCGTTCACCTGCAATTGTTTGAGAGATTACAACCACTGAGATTGGGCCCACTGGTCTGTATTGGAACAACAGGAAGAATGCGGACTCTTTGAAGTAAGGGGCCTGAATGCTTTGTTCCCCCCTGGATTAACAAGTTGGTA